>LGRX02024704.1:0-88920 GCA_001247695.2 Cymbomonas tetramitiformis | reverse complement strand
TGTGCGTATTGGATGGTCGGTGACGCTTCATGAAAGCCGGTTCGTACCGGCGCCCTGGATTATCGAAGCGAAAATTGTCGGATTCAACCCAGACCACGTATGGACCGCGGCGCCCACGGAACATGATGTTCCCGAAGGGACGTATGATGGAGAATTTGGAGAGCGGCCCCAAACGGTTACGTGGTCGTGCGGCTGTACCACCCGCGAAGGGAGCATTGGCTGGAGTGGCAGGAGTATGCACAAATTGTGGAATCGGAGGCGGAGTGTCCGACACACACGGATCCGTCCGACGATGATGAGGAGTATGTTAGTGAAACTAGCGAAGAAGACACCAATTAACATGCTCGGCCTGTTTGCGCACTTAACGAAATGTAATGAGATGTAACAATATTGAGCATAAATCATCTTTGTGTGTAAAACGCGTGCGTGCGTGCGTGCGTGTGCGTGTGTGTATGAGACCGCCCTGGACGGCCTGCCCTGGTGGACCTCAAAAGTCATTATGATGCAATGTCGCAAGATCTGATTATGCATGTACCCGACGGTGCTGTGTGCATGCACGGGGTGGGGACCTATTGTATCGGGGAGGCTGCTCCGCTCCGCGCCGAATCAGGCGCGTGGCGCGTGTGGCGCTCTCCCCGGCGCCGTGCCTTATGCTGCTTCATCTGCGGTTGCGAATCAGCGGCCAAAGAGTGAGCAGCGGCGCTTTAAATCGTGGGTGGGATGGGGTGGGGTATCCCGGGTGGGTCGGTGCGGGGCGCAGTATGTTGGCCAGGTATCAATGGCGTGCCATCCACATGCGGATACGCCATGTAGGGTTCTTCACGTGCAGTTGGGGCTACCCAAAGATCTGGAGGGGCTAGGCATGCACGTGGTGCCCCCTCCCATGTCCTGCGGGTCCAACGGGGACTGCGTATTGGTTGACCTGGAGAAGGCGTGCCTGCTTGTCTGGGCCGCATGCTGTATGGCCACCCTTCGTATGGTGCAGAACAGTTGCGAAAGACACGGGTGCACGCTTGATGAGCTGGTGAAATTGCTGGATTGCTGGACGGCGGCTATGGAAGAATTGGAATCCCCATCACCGGCTGATTCAGCGATGACGACTAAACGGTGTGAAGCTGTCGCGCTGGGGAACCGTGAGGAGAACGTCAGAACTGCCTGGGAAGGGGTACAGTCTTTTTGCAAGCTCCATCGCTTCACGATGGTTCACGATGACCCCACGGCACTGCACGATGCGTGTGAGCTGCGCATACGTGTATGCCACCAGAAGATTGAAGACTGTAAGGCGGAGTGCGCGCGGATCTTGGAAACGATCGTGTGCGTGAAGGATTGTCACCGCTGTTCATCGCTTTTCACAAAAGCTACAGACCGTGCGGTTGCGAATTTTCTGACGCCCTCTTCCGTGTTCAGCACGCGTGAGTGGGACCCGCGGGTCGAGCGGGACGAGCGGTGTCTCCGACCAGGGGCGAGGTATTCCGTGAAGGTGGACTGGGAGCGCGCGAAATCGGAATATCCGGGGATCTGGGGGAAGGTGCTTGAGCATCATCACGTCAGCTTGCAGAAGGCGGTCCGGGTGTCAGGGGTTGGCCAGTTCTTGCTATCCCCAGCTGTCCTCCTGCGCAACCTGGGGAGCTGGGTGCAGTTGTGGCACACTGACCTCTTGGTCCGGAGCGGCGAGGAGGCGGTTTTCCCTACCCAGTTTTCCTCCGGGATGTTCCTTGACGAGCAGAGCTACACGGAACTCCTGCCTGATTCGGTAGATGGAAGGCATTGGCAGCGGTGCGAGGACGGCGCGTGCCACTTCACACTCGATCACGCAGCGTCCGGCTTTCCGTCAGCCACGCCGTTAAGGCGCGTCCGTTTTGCTGGCCCGCCGGGCAGCGTCATTGTTTGGCCGGGGGACAGGACTGTGCATCGGGGGCTTTGCCCGGTTGGGGAGGTGCCTGGTGGGGGTCGCGGCCTGCGCACCGCGGCCACGATGTCCGCAATTCTCTACGGCGCCATCAGCACGGAGGCTGGAGTCCCCGCCACGCACGACGCAATCCGCGCCGAGCCGCTGGGGACGTTGTCCCAGTATGGGATGCCATGGCACATGCAATGCCTTGCTTGCGGCGACGCAATACGGTTTGGAGGGAGCTACGGGAGCCTGCCTGAAGTATGGAGCTGCGATCTGTGCATGAAGGCGGATTTTGAGTGTGACCCGTTGCAGGGAACTAGCCTCCAGCAACCCGGTCTGGTGATGTGTGGCCCATGCTACGACTGGCGCAACCAGCATGCGGTTGGGCCGCCCCGAGTGGTGCACCCTTTGCACCTCTCCAGCCCATGTCCCAACTTCGAAAACATGGAAGGCTGGTCAAAGCTGCCACGACCGGAGGCGCGGCTGCACGCCACTCTCAAGATGTCCGACCTCGTCCTAGCCTGGGAAGTGCTGGAAGCCTTCGTTGGGAAGGAAGCGTGGGATGCGAGGCCGGAGGCTGAGAAGGAAGAGCTTGCCCGCATCACGTGGAGAGATGGTCAGAGAGTAGATCCTCCGCGTGTCCCTGCACGCGTGGGACCGCTGACATTCGATGGGTCCGCCGACACACAGCGGACGGACACCTGTCTTCTCTACCAGCGGATGGGTGTGCATTGCCCCGGACTGCGCAGTCTGGTCTTTGGAATCCTGAAGGCGTGCAGGGCCTCAAACCTAGCAACGGTTATGGATCGTGTGATCCCCACCAGGAACGTGGGGCGCTTATTCCATTCATCTGGTGGTGCGGTGAAGGTGAACAACCAGCTGGCAGCCGTACTTGCCGACCGAGGCAGGTTGACCATGGAGTTTGCGCTGGGCGTGGCTGTGAAGCTCACGCACAACTTCAACGGCGAGTTCCCAAACTTCAGTGGGCGGGAAGATGCAAAAAAGGGGGGTCCCAAACGCAGTTTGCTGGTCCGCTGTGACTGCTCACAGCAGGATGGGGGTGACGAACCACGACCCGCGGTGTGGGATGGACGCTGGGAAGCGCGACCGACGGCCGCTTGCCAAAATGCTGAGGGGTCGCGATTGGCGCAGCCCGTGTGTACTCCCTGCATGGATCCCGATCGCACTGGCGCAGATGACGCAGCGACAGCTACCAGCCCCACTGGTACCGCAGAGGCGCAGCCGCGGGTGGGGCCCTCTCCCCAGACGCCAACGGCTACTGCGGACTCGGCCGCTGCGGAACCCATGGACACCCAGGCCGACCCCAACGCAGCGACACCTGCCAGCCCAGGTGTGTGCACCCTCGCTCAGTCTGCTGACGCTGTGCAGTTCAGACACCCTAGGTGTATTGCGCTTGAAATGAGGGGTACGTGGGTGGTGGGATCGCTCTGGCGCAGATGACGCAGCGACAGCTACCAGCCCCACTGGTACCGCAGAGGCGCAGCCGCGGGTGGGGCCCTCTCCCCAGACGCCAACGGCTACTGCGGATTCGGCCGCTGCGGAACCCATGGACACCCAGGCCGACCCCAACGCAGCGACACCTGCCAGCCCAGGTGGGTGCACCCTCGCTCAGTCTGCTGACGCTGTGCAGTTCAGACACCCTAGGTGTATTGCGCTTGAAATGAGGGGTACGTGGGTGGTGGGATCGCTCTGGCGCAGATGACGCAGCGACAGCTACCAGCCCCACTGGTACCGCAGAGGCGCAGCCGCGGGTGGGGCCCTCTCACCAGACGCCAACGGCTACTGCGGACTCGGCCGCTGCGGAACCCATGGTCACCCAGGCCGACCGCAACGCGGTGACACCTACCAGCCCAGGTGTGGTGAGAATGGCTGAGGCAAGGGCGGTTGCCCCGACTGGTGTTCAGCGAGGACGGTTCTACGACGCCGACAACCATCATCTGCTCACCAGGGACGACAGAGGACATATCATCGACAGCGCCTTGGACTGCAGCTTCGGATCCGTTACTGAGCCAGGCGCGTGTCAGCCAGCACACCGGAGGCAGCTGGTGAAGGTGCAGGCAGCTCCTACAGACCGTTTAGTGATTATGGCGGATGTGCAGGCGTACCTGCGGACTGCGGGGCTACAAGCCGTAGACGTGGCAGGCGACGGCAACTGTTGGCTCCACTGCGTTGGCTGGCACCTGCCACAAGCGGAGGGTGCTAAGGTACTAGCGCAGGGTGGTAAAGTGCGTGTTCAAAACTGTCGGCAAGCCATACAAGCGTTCTACGAGATGCATCCGGAGTATTACAACTTTGACATGGCGGAAACCCTGGGCCAGCAAAATGCAAATGGAGATATGCATTATGTCTCCCTGTCCAATATCCTAGCGCAGAAACAGCGGTATGACGAACCCCAGTTCTGGCACATCATCGCCAACATGACGGGCCGCGTCATACAGATGTACATCAGCTGGCCGTTGGTTGACCTGAATTGGCCGCTTGCCTCGGCTCCAACTCCAGAGGAATTCCCGAACAACGCGCCCTTCGCCATGGAGTTCATCTGCCCCCACGAGGGTGTGGTGTTGACTAGCCGCGAACCTCTACGGCTGTGGAAGCTGTTGGAGCATCCCTTTTGCGCGGGGCATTACATGCGCATCCTGCCGGATAATGAATAGCGTGTTAGTAGGCGCATCAGGGGAAAGGGCGTGGCGCAGCCCCCTAGCAGTAACATTCAAACTTATTTTAATGCAGATTGCAAACAGCCCCATAGATACACTGCGATAAGAATGCACGCTAAGGGGTAGGCCGCACGCTATAGTACCGGTTGCTCAGGAGACCGCACGCAGTATCCATTTGTGCGCGAAGTCCGTGGAAGCTGGGAGTACGAATCCTGTGGTGTATTTCCTGCTTGCTGGAGGCTGCTCCGCTCCGCACCGAATCAGGCGCGTGGCGCGTGCGGCGCTCTCCCCGGCGCCGTGTTATAGGCTGCTTCATCTGCGGTTGCGAATCAGCGGCCACAGGGTGAGCAGCGGCGCTGCGAGTGGTGGGTGGGCAAGGATGGGCGAGGGTGCGTGTATTTCCTGCCTGCTTCACCGCCTACCCAGTTGACAGTTGCAGGTACCAAGAGGGCATGCTTGCTTGTATCACATACGCTTGCGTAACGTTTGTCATGCGCATGTGCAGGGGGGACAGGCACGAAGACGAAGCGACCCCGTCTGGCCGCCTGTGATACCCATGACGGCGGCTAAACGGCCAGCTCCGGTGGGGCTCCTGGAACAGTTCAACGACCTGGCGCCGAAGATACACGCCGGTATATGCCTTAAGTCGGGCATGCACGCTTCACCCGGCGGGGAAGGGTGGCTTCAGGGGGACTTCGACATTCTCCTTGAGAACGTGTTTAACAAGTGCGCGGCTTTCCAGCTGCTGGCTCCTCTGAGCCAGGAGCACACGGTGGCCAAGGGCAAATGCGGCCAGTGGATCAAGCAGAAGATGCGCAACAACAACAAGAAATTTCAAACGCAGTGTGTGTCCCCTGCGACCTGCCGGCAGGATGTCCTCGGCGAGGCAGAACTATGCACCGCATGTGCGCCAAAGGTAACGGCGAACATCACGGCCATGCTGCAGTTCGACAGGTTCATCGCCGGCAATCCGCAGTGTACGGGACTCAGGGTGACCACGCCCGAGGAATCCAACGTCCTCCGTGCGAGATTCCCTGGGCCGTGGCAGCAGGCTGTTGATGCCGTAGCAGGGGGTCCCCCGGGTGCATTTCACCCTGCGGTTGCGAATCAGCAGCCGCATACAGTGGCAGCTGCTGCTTGCTGCAGGGTGGCGACGCATGCACCGCAGGTAGCGGCGGATCCTGCTGGCGCAGGGGTGGCGGTGCATGCACCCCCGGGTGGAGTTCGCACTGCGGGTACGATTCAGCCACCGCAGGTAGCGGCGGATCCTGCTGCCGGCGGGGTGGCGGCGCATGCACCCCCGGGTGGAGTTCGCACTGCGGGTACGATCCAGCCACCGCAGGTAGCGGCGGATCCTGCTGCCGGCGGGGTGGCGGCGCATGCACCCCCGGGTGGAGTTCGCACTGCGGGTACGATCCGGCCATCCAACGTCCTCCGTGCGAGATTCCCTGGGCCGTGGCAGCAGGCTGTTGATGCCGTAGCAGGGGGTCCCCCGGGTGCATTTCACCCTGCGGTTGCGAATCAGCAGCCGCATACAGTGGCAGCTGCTGCTTGCGGCAGGGTGGCGACGCATGCACCGCAGGTAGCGGCGGATCCTGCTGGCGCCGGGGTGGCGGTGCATGCACCCCCGGGTGGAGTTCGCACTGCGGGTACGATGCAGGCACCGCAGGTAGCGGCGGATCCTGCTGGCGCCGGGGTGGCGGCGCATGCACCCCCGGGTGGAGTTCGCACTGCGGGTACGATTCAGCCACCGCAGGTAGCGGCGGACGTGCAGGACAATTTTCATGCGGACATCGGAGTCTGGGTGAAGTACTTGTCTGAGTGCCCGTGGGTGACGTACGACCCTGCAACACGTATATTCAGCGATGATACCAACCACATGACACAGTCGCAACTTCCCGAGAGCCACGCGATATGGGTCGGCGAAGTATGTGACGCGCTGAACCTCCTGCGCCCGTTCTTGACGATGGTTCCGGTCCCCCCTGCGCAAGGACGTCGACCCCAGGGCGCACATACCACCCAGCCCCGCACCCAGGAGTCGCGCCCAGCCCAGGCGCCGGAGCAGCCAACACACCTCAAGATAAATCAGGCCGCAGCACCGGCCCCGGGGGCATTGCCCACACCGGAGGAGGCAGTGAGCCCATTACCCACTATCATGACAGAGGCGGCGTTCAGGTCCTCCCTGGACGAGCAGTCCGAGGAGGATGAGGAGATGGTGGCTCCCCAGCAGGCTCAGGAGGTCAGGAGGAGTCCGAGGACCATTGTAACGTCGCCGCCATCCCTGGAAAAACAACGAGCCGGTAACATAGCCAGGAATATCGCTATGATGAGGGGTGTGATGGAGGCTAAGGGCGCTCTGTTCACCGTTGGTGACACAACACCGAAGGCAGCGTTGGCCTTGCTGCAAACCGTCACGGACGAGCGCCTTAAGGACCACCTCACCGCGCTGAAGGGAACGGGCAAAAAAGTGAGTCTGACGATGAAAGGGAGCTTGTTTACCCTTCAGCAACCAGCGACATTTGCGGGTTACGCAGCGCTTAGCAAGAAGTCCTTGGACGCGCTCAACACGCCACTAACAAATGAACTCAGGCGGCGTGTGAACAGCAACCCGGAGCTGCGAGCTCTCGTGCCAGTCGCCGCGCCAAAGAGCACTGCAGCTGAACCCCGGAAATCCAAACGTAACGAGGGACCGCCGGCTGCCGGCAGCAACAAGCGCAAGAAGCAGGCCTGCCCGGCTGATGCTCGGCAGGTTACTGTGTCAGGAGCAACAATGGCCGAGCTCCTGCCAATTTCGCGGAAGGGCGCGTTTCATCGCGCCGTCAGTGGCGGTGTAGAGTGGTTGGTGGCTGCTGACAAAGCGGAGAAGCTCACGCAGTCCGCTGTCAAAATACTGTCGGGCCGTATGAAGACACAGCTCTGGGAGACGACCACGTACGGCGAGGAGTACTCAGTGGAGCATGCCTCCGGGACGTGGAGTGGAGCAATCGGCAAGACTGTCCATCGCATAACGGTGGAGGAGTGGTCTGAGGTGCACGATTACTACTGCACGGCGGTGGCCAGTGACAATGGCGCCAACCTGCAAGTCAAGTTGCCCGCGGTGCTCCTCGACTTCGCCATTTTTCATGCGGAGTTCGACGCGCACGCATTCAACTCGGCGATCATCCCGAAATTCGGCGAGTGCCGGGTCCCGGATGTGCACATCTGCGAGAAGGGACTGCTTTGGAGGACATCGACCGGGAAGAAATGTGCATGTCCAACCTGCCGAAGTTGCTCAGCATGCGCGACACGGTCCCGCCGGGTTTACAAGTGGACGGAAATGCGGAGCCACGACCAGCCGGTGAGTGGGGCACGCCTCCCGCAGGCAGCTCGCATGCATGGGTTGTGACATGCCGATGCCTGCAATGAGCAACATGAGGATGAATGTCGAATCTTGCGCCGTGTGCACGCAGGTGTATCTGGTGACGCGTAGCTTGGATTGCAACGCTGGCGATACCCCAAGCTGCTGGCTGACCAGTGTTCCTGAACCAGAAGCTTGAAAGCAGGCGCATACGACTTGTACCGCAGAGGAAACGCGCAACCGTGCAAGCCTCTGGCATGAAAGCTTAGGATGTCAACCACGAACACCAGCTTCCGATTAATGCAGATTGTAGGCTATGCGAAGTGAAAGACCGTAGGTGGCTAGAACAGACAATTTTGAACTGTATTGTATCTTTGGAATAAATCAGTTTGTGTTCTCCGACGGAAACACGCGGTCACTAAGCACGCGTCACGCTGCACACGCCATGCACCGAGCGACCGCCGCGTATCGATCGGGCGCTCACGCGAGGAGCAACGATGCATCTAACGAGGTGTCTGCCTTCATGATGCAGGTGCTGTCGGTGTCCCCCCCCCACTCCCCCTCAACGGATGTGCTGCGTGCAGGTCGGTGACACGCCGGAAGGGGTAGTTTGCGGCAGGTACAATGCGCGGTGATGGATGAACTGGATGACGTCGTCATCCTGTGCAAACTGCAAAGCCTGGAAATTGGGGGCAAGTCACCCACAGTGTCACGGTTTGCTGTGGACATCGGATGGATCCCAAGCAAGGTCACAGAGGAGTGCAGCACGATGGCGCAGAAGAGCGCAAAGATCCGTCAGCTGGCTGACAGATTGACAACTCTCGGGTGCATGATCGACAAGAGGATGCGGATAACCTACGCACCGCCGCATGTGGGCCCCAGAGAGCTAGCAGGTGGGGGGGCGAGCCCGGTGGACGGCGCGCGGGGGAAACGGCGAGCCGGGGGGGAAGCCGTCACGTGCCAAACGGCGCAGCTCCCAACCGCGTGTGATAACCGGCACGTGACCGACGCCCGCCTACTGGAGTTGGCGCAACGCGCTTACCGTGACATCAAGCGCCCAAGCATTCGCTCCCTCTTCACCCCCGACGACTTGTGCACGCTGGGCATACCTGATCAGGTAGGGCGCGCCGGAAAGGATTACAAGGGAAGGATTGACGTGCTCATAGGCCGCATGCAATCTCTGGGAGTTCAGTTTGATCAAAGGCACCGGGTCATTGCCATCTCCGCCGGCCACCAGAAGGAGGCGGCCCCAGTGTTTGCGGAAACAGCGGATGACGATTCTCAGCCGACGAGGATACCCAACAAGAGAATGCGGTATACCCTGGTGGGAGGAGCCAGCGCAGATGGGAATGTCACGAACCACGACCTGGCGGACGCACGGGCCGTGGGATATATGGGAATGTGCCATTGCGAGGAAGGGGGGGCTTCAGATGCCCCCACCCCAGTCGAAAATGCATACTGGGAGGAGGTGGCGGATTTGCCGGACATCCCGGAAGAAGACATCGTGGAGGAGACGGACGAAGGTGGTGATGCGGAGGCGGACTTCCTCTCCATCCCGGACTTTCTTTACGATGTACGCCCTGCCGCACCTTGCACATTGGCGGAACACTCACTGCACTGCTCGGACAGGACGTGGAAACGACTGTGCGTCTTTCTGATGCATCATGTAGTGTGTATTGTAATATGTACGTCATGCAGCTTGCGCAGGAGCAGGCAGCGCACGCAGAATATGCACAGAAACTAAGCCAGGAGGGGACGGCCACTCGCAGGAACTAGCTGCAAAGGCGGGCATGGAAATCGAGGTGGAAGAGGCGGCCGCCTTGCTGCTGGCTCATCACGCAGAGGTGACGGTGTACGCGCCGGTGCCGGCGAAACAGGTGACGGTGGACCCTCCGGAGGCAGGGAAAGCGGTGACGGTAGACGCGCCGGAGCCAGCGAAAGTGGAGACATTGGACGCGCCAGAGTCGGCCGAACTCAGTCCCAAAAAGATGGATCCGCTTCTAACGCATGGGCAGGCGAGCCCCCACGGAGTGACGCTGCAGGAAGCTGTGTGGTATTTGCTGGACATGAAACGGCGGCAGCAGTGGACAGACGCGCACTTCAACACGTTCATGAAAATCTTGAAGATGCTGCTGGGTGGAGCAAACACCAATTTACCGGGGTCGCTCTGGCACATGCTACGCCTGATTGGTGCCGAGACCGTGTGGGACTACGCAGTGCATGTGTGTCCGAAGTATCACAGAACGTTTCCAGCAGAGACCAAGAAACCAGCGCAGGAGAAATGCGGGGTTCCCATCGCGTGGGATGCGGCGGGAGTGCCGGTCGGGTGGTGCGAGGAGGAGAGATACAGTGTGACACGTACGGCGCGGGGTGAGGTGTACCGCCCGCAGGAGTACTATTTCTACTTCCCGGTGAAACGGCTAGTCCGACGCTGGATGCGCAATGCGAAGTTTGCAAAGATGCGTGCTGATACGCAGGCGAGAGCGCCTACAAACGCATGCGTCATGACCAGCCCGCACGTGGCGCGGATCAACGAGCACAGCACGGTTGGGGGCCGGCTGCTGCAGGAAACAGAAAGCCCGGATCCCATGAAACCTGGAATGGTTCGGGCTGGAATGGCTGTGGAATACGGAGAGGATGACGCACGGGCGAAGAAGCACGACAAACAGTGAGTCCAGCCGACACCCAGCACTCCTACTACAACCAAGCCCCCCCCTCCCCTTGATGTATGTTGAATGAAATGGCTGACCTGAACAGCGCTATGGTGCAAACGATGCGTTGCACGTGAGGGTGGGGACACACCACCGGGCGTAATGGTGGGAATGTGGCGCGCACGGTGCAGGGGATGGTCCACGAGGTTCGGAGCGATGCGGAGCGCGGACCTGCACCCTCGGGTACACGCCGCCACAATCTGCAACTCGAACCGTTGCGATATGCCTTGTTACTAGAATAAGGCTAACCAGTATAACGCATGCAGGTGGTCCCCTGCTGCTGGTCTCCTTCTGCAGTGTAGGCCTATGCAAGGTGCACTGCGTCCCGCCTTGCGTGCCGTAGCAGGTTGTACACCTGCTAGCGTGTCTGGCTGCGAAGGCTTCCCGGTGATTGAGGAAGGGAGGACTGACGGTGCATCCATGCGGGTGTTCGCAGGATCGGGTTAGGATGGAATTTACCGGGCTCGTAATTGTGGTTCCGGGCCCTAGGCAGCACTGGAAGAACAATGACGTGATCCAAGAGCGCCTCGTGAAGGAGCTCAAGGAGTTACGCGACGGGCACGCTGACGACAAAGGCACGCCGTTCCGAGTATACGATGGTTACTTTGGCAAGTGGCATGATAAGTTCAGTGTGTTTCTGGTGCTGTGCTACTGTGACACCGTTGCGCGGAACGATCTGGGAAGGTTCGCTCCGGTGGCTGCCAGACGCAACGATTACCTGAGCCTGTGGGAGGGCACCCCCGGACCAACTGGTGGGATGTATTGCCTAGGCTATGCCAAGCCTATCGCACAAAGCTATTTACCGGACGGGGAGACGGTTCATGCCTGGGACCCGTCGGTGCTATTAACCCAGGAGGATCACGAGGAACTAGTCAAGCTAACCCAGGAGGGCGCTGATCCCATGCGGACCGGGCGCTACGGTAAGGGTCCCCTGGAGGCCCTGGAATATTTCACCGCCATGTCGGCATACGTGCTGCCTTTCATGCACTGTATGACCTTCGGTGTCGTGAAGAGTACTGTGAAGATGTTCCGCCACAAGGTGCCCAACTGCGATGACACGTGCTACTTCAACGCCGCGCAGCTAAAGCAGCTACAGAAGAACGGCAAAGGGCTGTGTGCCCCGCACGACATGCACCGTGAGTACCAGGACGTGGTGCAATATGCAGGTAGGTGTGCTGGCAGGCATGATTGCAGGAAAGCTGTTCTTCCCATGCATGCGAGATCTACGTGCATTGTGTGCATGGGCCGGCCCGTTGTATGGGTCGACCATTGATTGAACGGTGCATGCATGCTGATGTCGCCCGGAACGCTTGGTTTGTTTGCAGGGAACTACACTATGGAGGACTGGCTCAACTTCATTTTGATATTCAGCCCGCTGGTATTCATGGACGTCCTGGAGAGTCTCAACCGAGAGTTGGACAGGGCTTGGTGGAAGCTGAGGGAGGCTGTGATATATTTCATCCGGCAGGTGTGCGCCGGCACAATCGAAGACCGCGCAGAGGCTCGCGCACAAGCGGAGCTGCGTATGAGGGAGTTCGCTGTCATTATTGAGAACGAGTGCCCTATGAACATGCTGACGCTGAATCTACGCCTAGCCGTGGTACACTTGTGCAAGCAAGAGGAGAAGGTAGGCGTTGTCAGCTCCAACATCGAGCTATGGGTGGAGCGCCTGTTGGGGGAGGCGAAGGGGGTGGTGCCGGAGCCGGTGGGGGGAAGGCCATCGATTCATGCATCGGTAACGCCTACTTGCTGAAAGACCGTGTAGATGACATGGCCCACTTGTACCCCGGGATCCGGTTCCTTCCAGACTATGTCGCGCACTCGGTGAAAGAGGACGGCCCGGGTTTCCGCGATGACCCGGGGCTCGCGTGTCACTTCATGGATGTCGGTCATCACATCATCCGCGGTGGCGTGGCGGTATCCGCGCTAAGCGCCGATGCGGAAGGAAGGCTGCTGCCGGGTTTGGCGGCTTCCTTGCGTGCCATGCACGGTGAGCGATACGAGCTAGAACGGGACGCCTTGGACGTCCTATGTTTTCCACGAATGCGGCACGGCGACGAGGACTTCACATCCACGATGTACACCAGGGCAGTAACCAGAATCTCCTACAACGTAGCCTTAGCATCCTCCGAAGCCGATGCATTTGAATACGGCCGCGTGGAAGCTTACTATCTGATCTGGGACCCGGCCACACATTGCGCTGTGTGCCGTCTAGCCATGGTGACGGCATACCCGACTATCAAAAACGCGCGCATGAACAGCCGTGCCGTCTTTGTCTTGAACGAGGATGCCAAACATACCCTGCTGATGCCGGCGTCACGCCTTGAGACCAAGTGTATCTGCCACCGCCCTCCGGGATTTAAAATCCCCCTCCACGCCATCTACCTTTGGCCAGGAATGAAATCTGCACGATGCTCAAGACCTTAGCAACGGCAAGCTAGAAACCAGCAGCATGCGTCCTTCCTTCCTTTCTCCTTCGTATTGCTTCTAGTGTGACCTTACTTGCAAAACCCAGGACGGGGCCGGGACTTGCCAAGCCACATACTTACCTACCTAGCATATCTGGTAACAGTTATGTAACATTCCATGCCTGATTGCCACGTGCACTAATCTTGCACACGTGTCCGTATCACAGTGCATCATGCCTGCCACGTGTCCAACCGTGGTCATACCGTGGTAAATTTACCGGTAATATGTAGTAATTTTACCATTGGGGGTCAATTTACCGGTCATATGTGGTAATTTTACCATTGGGGGTCAATTTACCGGTCGTAGGGGGGTACCATGGTAAATTATATACAGCAATGGTAAACAATAATATATAATTACCGCGCTATAAGTAAATGTGGTAAAATCGTGTTAGAAAAGTGCCTGGTTACCAATAGGAAATTACCCACGGGATTTATATCGCCACTATTAGTGTAATGGTGGTAAAACACCAATTTACCACAATTTACCACCAGTTTACCACATTTTACCACCATTTTACCACGTTTATTTCTCAGTGTGAGGGTTTACACGGGGCAGTGGATACGCATCCAGCGCCGCAATGCGTGAGATATACATTCATTGGCGACATCGCATTTTCACTCGATGCTCGATTTTGAACAATGCAGTACGATGCGCCTTTGAAATACGTTTCAAGTGGTATGCTCAAAACGCAAATCGGCCTTCGTATGCGGCGGGTATATGAAAAACACTGACTTCAACCAAAACCAAAAATAGTTATGACGGTTTAGGGGTTAAGAGATGTCAATTGACTTTTATTATAGCCGAGTCTAATGGCCATTCAACATATGTTCCTTCGGTACTCAAGAGAGTACTCAACCGCCGGGCAATAGCCACTTGTCGTCCGCTTCAAGGCCCGCACCGACCCCTCCGACTCCATTGCGGACTTCAACGCGGCCTTGAAGTCGGCCAGGAGAAGGAATACGCTGAAGAACGACGACGAGGTGAAGGAGCAGTTCATTTCGGCGTTGGACGGCGTGTTCTACGCGCCAGTGGTGTCCAGGCTGTTCACGCACCAACAGCTCGAGCAACCGTCGACCTCCTCACCATGCAGCAATGGGTGAGTGTGTGCTACGCCCGTCACGTCCAGGCTGGCACGCACAACGCCCTCTCCGCATGCAGCAGCCGTGACCACCGACTGCGACGGGTCTCAGCTGTCCAAGGCATGGTATCAGTTGGTACTGATATTCTGATATTCTGATATATTGATAGTATCAGAATATTAGAATCAATTGATACTGAATTTGCACTATCAGAATATTGGAATCGATTGATACCTTTGGAGGGTAATCAGAATCAATTGATATGATTGCCCGAAATCTCCCCGGGCATGACTCGGAATTCCGGTCCATATTTGGCCGTGTTTGAGGTGTCAAATGTGTTCAAGAAGCTAAGAGGCATGACCACGCACTTCAACCACTCCGCCATTGGTGGCAAGCTGTTGAATAACTGCAAAAAACGCCGATCCGCTTTCCGAGTCCGAATTGATTTATATTGGCAAGGCATCATCAGAATTGATTGATATTGGTGGGACAATATCACAATTGATTGATGCAATTCACGTGATATCACAATCATTTGATACCAAAAACAAAATAATCAGAAAGTATCGATACCCCCTGTACCAACTGATACCATGCCTTGCAGCTGTCCGACCTCACGGCGATCATCTTGGACGTGAAGCGGCAGCTGAAGATGCTGACGGACAAGGTGAACGGCAAGGGGTTCACGCCGCGGGCGAACAACGGGACAAAGGTAAAATTGGCCAAGGTGGCGGCGGCTCCGGCGTTCGGTTCGCGGCAAGGGACCTCCCTGCCGGGGGTACAGTAACCGGTCGCAGTCTCATGGACGCAAGCGCGTTGCCTTCCACAAAGGTAGCGGCGACTTCATCCCTTTCTGCGACAACGAGACATGCAAGAATAGAAGGACGACGCGCGGCATTGGCACCGCGACTGCCCAAACGGTGGGAAGCACGGTGCTGACGGGCACTTCGGTAGCTTCTCGCTTGACGATGTCGAGAATGACCTGCTGGCGGAGCAGTTCCAGGTGGCTACTACCCAAATTCATAGTCCTATCTACCACAAGGACCACCGTACAATGCGTATTATGAACCCATGGTATACTCAAAATGGTCAACCTACTGTTTACATATGTTATTTATGTGTCAAATCAATTTCCTAAATGATAGGGTAGGTGTCGTCGCGTTTAGTTGGACGCTTTTAATCGTGTGCACTTAGGAGGATGTTTTTGCTAAAATCGTCAAAAAGTCGGTGGTCCTACCACAAGGAACACTGTGTCCGAGGCATGTGTAACCTTCCAAATCAAATCTGATGGGGCTAGGAAGGTATATCGTGCGATTTTATGACCGAAATGAAAGTTTAATGCCATCATGTGGATTATTATGGGGGCATGCGCAGAGCATCTCAACGCTCGCACGGATGCACGAGTAAGACTTTCCTAGAAAAACTGCACGTTTCCACTCCTAAAAAGTCAGGGTTGCCCATCTACCGAAACTGGTGCATAACTATCATGATATGCTTCATATGGTCAACATTGAGCTTTTGGAAAATCAATTTATATGTTAAGTAAAAGATACTATCATTTGAGTCCATTCCGGATAACAAATATCACCTATTACCAGGTTATTCATATTATCGGCTGAAAATGAGCAAGTGGGAAAAGCGCATTTTCAGCCCATCGCCCACAACTAGAAGAGTAAAGGTACTTACCTTACCCTTCCTAGGAATTTGTGCTTGCATTCATTGTGTGTTTTCACTCTACTAAGTGTTGGTATTTTGGTGTGCGTTGTTTTTCAGATCGGTTAAAAACGAGCGAGTGGAAAACCCATGTTTTTGCGTGGTCCAAGACCTATGCCATGTGTGCATGTTAGTTGAACATCGTTTCTAGGTAATTAGACTAGTTGTTTAGAACATCAATGTGAAGTAGCTCTAGACACTTAGCTAGTTAGGATAATAATATGCGTGATGGCCCTCCTTATGATTAGATTCTTGATTGAAAAGTAATATTGTTAAAGCAATTTTAGTCTTCAAAGCATCTTAGCCTTCCACACAAACAAATCATCTCTCGTCGTGTATCAAACATTGAGAATATGCTTGTTAAGGATGGCGAGAAGTGTATTATGCCATACATCTTGTTTGCACTCATCCTTCTTGCAAACTTATTTCAGCCTAAAAATATTCCTCGCGAATGCGTATACGAATGTTGAAATTTATTAGATATGCAGAAGGCATTCAGAAGATATCTTCTGAACGTCTTCTGCATGACTTCTGTACATCTTCTGAATTCCAGAAGATGTCTTCTAGACGTCTTCTGGGTTCCAGAAGATATCTAGAAGACATCCAGAAGACGTCTTCTACGCGTCTTCTAATGTCTACCATCTTCTGAGTTTCAGAACACGTCCAGAAGATCTTCGGGGAAGATGTACAGAAGACGCCCAAAAGATATCAAGAAGACGTCTTCCGGGATTCAGAAGACGTGTAGAAGACATGCAGAAGACGTCCAGAAGATAACTTCTGGATGTCTTCCCCGAAGATGTTCTGGACGTCTTCTGGAAACCAGAAGATGGTAGACATTAGAAGACGCGCCGAAGACGTCTTCTGGATGTCTTTTGGATGTCTTCTGGACCCAGAAGACGTCTCAGAAGACGTTCAGAAGACGTTCAGAAGACGCGTCTTCTGATTTTCCCAGAATGTAGGGTATGTAAGAGCACAAAAAGCATTTTCTACCGCTTGGATCAAAAATGTTTCGCCAGGTGTAGGGTAACGATGAAGCCATTTTGAGAGTATATATAATAATTCCACCTCGTACCAAGGCCCAATTATCATTAGTATGGAGTTATAGTTGCGATAAGAATGCGGCCCAGGTGGCTCTTAGTCTAAATGCTATTGGTAAAAATTCATGAAGTAAGGGTGCCATTTTAAGCACCTTTTTGGATATGTGAAAATACGCAACCAAGATTTTCATCGGGTGCCCGACTTTGCTGCATTCAAACGCGATATATATATATAGCGATTTCTGACTTAACCACGCCCGCCCAACCAATATATAGGTGCCAAATAGTCATGAGCTCATGGGATACGACCTCTAGAGGCCACCTGACGGCCCCCAAAAAATCGTGAAACGGTGGTCCTTGCCATAGGACTACGCGCGTTTTTGGTCCTACCACAAGGACTTCCGGGCAGTAGCCACAGGTGGCCGTGTATGATAATGACGACGCTCGGTTCGACGCCCTCTGCTTGCTGGCTGGGGGCAAGCCGGAGATACTTCGCGGTGTATCGGCGCGCTCCTTCGGGGTCGTGCCGGAGCAGATGCCTTCAGCCTTGCAGGAGTTCCTGCCGTATACTGTCAACCTGTCACGCACATGGGCGGCTTCACGGTTGGTGGTGTGGCAGGTGGCATGCCTTCTTTTGCTTCCACGCATGTCCGTGAGGATGCACCGCCGGCGCCACTAATGGCGAACACGCATGTTGGCGGCTCTGGCGAGTCGGACGTGTCCGACGAGGGCGCGCCGTTGCCGGTGGACCCGTTACATGAGCACGAGCCTGGCCTGATTGCACGAGACAAGATTGCTCGGCTCGGTGGACTCTAGATCACGCAAGAGGGAGCTGATTTCGCGCTCCAGTACATTGTATATTGCCAAATCGGTGGGTTTACCCACCGTAACACGCTGTTACGGTGGGTAAACCAACCCTACGATTTTGGCGCGTAACGGGGTCGTTACGCGGTTCCGCAAGAAATGTGACATTATAGTGACCAACTAGACACCTAAAACCAATACTAAAAGTACTCGGGGGTCAATAGACTTGGCGGTAGACGCTGTTAAACATGCCTCCTATTGCGCTCAACTTGAGAAAACGTGAGAAAAATAATAGGGTGTGAGTTATGCATTCCCGCTGGTGCGTGTGGGCGGGAATGAGATGTCCAGGAGTTTGTTGGGCAATGCCCCAACGCCCCTGACTATAGCTTGAAGGCTCGAGTGACCGCATGTGACCAGGATAAAGCACCTGGCAAGCGATTCGAAGTGACGTTCGAATATGACGGAGACAAGCACGCGAAGTCCCTCGTCTTCGTCACCGCGTATTTGCACTTGGGTGAATACATGACAATGCACATGCTTAAAACATACTGGATTGCTTTGTTGAGATGAAAAACGTTTGGTCTATGAATGTATTATGACGTATAAACTTTTGCAGCTGCTTGAGCTGTGCCCATGGACGTGAACTTATTTCCCCCACGAAACACTATGAAAATAACGGATTTGAGCCAATTTTAGGGCTTGACGAACCCGGACACCCCCATGGTAACGCAGCATGCCTACGATATGCACGTACCTCCCCAAGTGATGTACATCAAAACTTAACATTGCCAACTATCGTATATGAAGTGCCAACCCTAAGATCGCATACTAACGCCTCCCTCCGTACGGCACGGATCTACCAATATTTGTAACACGTGTAAACCCACCGTAAGCAAATTTCCCAACCCACCATAATATTTGGCAACTTCATGCGCCTCTTACATATCGAAACACCTTAGAATGGTGCAAAGTATGTTTTCCATGTTCGAAGGGACTCTTAATGAGTGCCATGAAACATAGGTTTGAGACCATATACGCCGTTACGTAGAAGCTTTGGGTTGTTTAAAATCGTCATTACGGTGGGTTAACCCACCGTACCCATTTGGCAATAGACAACATGCACGCCGGCGGGTCGGAGGACGGCTCTGACGGCGGCGATGCGGACGAGTACGCACGCAGACGAGGAGGCGCCTGCTGACGAGATGGCTTTGCCGGAAATGACCTCGCATGCTCATCCGAGCGGGTGTGGCAAGCCACCTCTCGGGTTTGGCCGCTCTTCGGCAATCACCTTATTCATGTGTGCATTCTTTTTTTGTGTTTACGCCACCGCCGCTCTGCTCTCCGCTGCAGCTTTCGGTGGTGCTGGCATGGACGAGGTCCCGGGTCTGACAGTCGGCGGTGCTGCTCCGACATCTCCGGAGACATCTTCTTTGACCGACGCAATAGCAACGCGCAACGATGGCGGCTTTGGGGCTGTGTCGCCCGACGCGATCCCTCCGAGGCGACATGGAAGGCACCGGGCACGACAGGGCCGCTGGCATCCCGTGCCGGTGTTCCCACCACCTCCAAGGTTGGACAATTCTCCTCCATTACCTGACTACTCGCCTGGACCGACTGACGATAAGGCCGAAGCTTCAATCGACGATCGTGGGGGAGTCAGTTCCTCATTTTGCTCTACGAATGATTATACACCGACGACGCCACTTCAGTTTGGCAGCACTCTGACCGTGCTGGGGGCTGGCACGGCCGTGAAACAGCCAACTAGTGGTTAGAAAGTTGATCATGCCGGTCCTGCACATTGAATCCTTCTTTTGTTGTATGTACAGAGGGGCCCCATGACGGGCCGGTTTTAGGGTTCTAACTCTTTATTGTGAACAGCCCTATCCGAAAGGCCTTCCCTAGAAATCCGGTTCCACCGCTTTGGATGGTGTTTGTTTCCGGGTTTCAGCTCCGCTTGTGTCAGGGATCTGACCGATGACATATGTGTCATACATGTCATGCCGGTCATACCTGTCATACATGTCATACCATGTCATATCATATCATGTCAATTGTCATAATGACATACAATCGTCGAGTATTGTCAGTACGGTCGACTATGACATGTACAGTCATCATGTCTGTCATCCACCTAAGGTGAGTGACATCTGTCATCGAGAGGCCAAGTATATGGCATCGAGATGGCGAAGCGAGACACGTCTTGAAGAACCGAAGTGTCCTGATAAGACGCGTCTTCGCTTCTAGCATGAAATGAACAGCATGCGAGCATCAAAGGCTATATCGACCAGCCGATGCGGGAAGTTCACCCAGTGCCCTCGGGTTCACAACCCGATGGTGGTAACGCATGAGATGTGTGAGGGCACTGGAAGTATATGAGGAGCATTGAGCTCAAGCAAGCACTTCTGATCACCAGACTGCTGCACTCATAACCCACCATAATATTACTTTCGGCTGTTACTGCTCAATAGCAGCCGCGTCAACGCATAGCGTTCGCATAGCGAGCCTTGACATTGGTATCCTCCGCTCAGGCGAAGAACGAGAACAAGTGTGTGCAACAGACTGAGTCACACATATATATATATATTATATCGTATGCAGCTCGACTGAGTTCGCACATATCGTCGAATATCAGCATAACTGCATATACGCGACAACGTTTGCACAAAATATCGCCAGCGACACATATCGCGTCAGCGACGAGCAACGTTGCACATAATATCATCAACGCGACCATATTCGCATTCAACAACATTTCAGCAGTGAATATATTGCGACAACGATGTACATGATTCGCATCAAGCGCGACAAAGATGTACATAATCTCGTTATCAGCGACATTCGCATTCATACTGTGCGACAGAGATGTGCGACAACGACATTCGCATTCGTACTATGCGACACAGATGTGCGATGATAAAAATCCGTACCGTGCGACACAGATGTGCGATGATCATACATCACACCGTGCGACGCAGTTGTGCGGTGGTCATATTTCATACCGTGCGACGCAAACGTGCGATGATTATAGCTTGTACACAGCGACGCATGCATCAGTATGCAGCGCGACATACATATGTATCACGCGCATACATAGTGTGCGATCTCGATGTTCGTACAATTTCGCACCAAGTGGACGCACACATGCTGCGCAGATGGACGCATGATAAAATGATGGCCAACAATACTCACGCATGCTGCGCAGATGGACGCATGATAAAATGATGCCCAACAATACGCACACATGCTGCGCAGAAATAGTGTGGGCGATACCATCATCAGTATACACACACATGCTGCGCAGAAATAGTGTGTGCGACGCCATCATCATTATACATACACATGCTGTGCAAGATTGTGTGTGCGATTTCGTCATCGTTACAACAACATGTTGTGATTGACAGTGAATGACACTTATCACGAGATCATTGTTATCACATATCATTACTATCACAGTCATTATCACATGGCATGTTGTGATTGTGTATACAAGTTATACTGTGATAATAATCAGCCTGGTCACATAAATCTAGCATACATGCACACATGCATAAATCCAAGCCTGATCACGATAACAACTTGGTATGCACCTATACAGCCTGATCACGATAGCGGCTGTGCATTATTGTTATACATGCCTATGATTTACTGTGACATCTTGCAAATCACATGTGTAACATGCTAGATCTTGCAAGTACAGTGCTATATTGAAAATCCAAATAGTGTAAGATGGCAATCTCGATTGTTAAGTTAGAAATTAGCTCAGATGTTCCATGACGGAGGATTTGGGATTGAGCATCCGTTCTCCTGTTAATCAGACGGATTGGATATGCATCGGAGCTACTTGTGAAAATTCACCATTTAACTCTTCATCCATTATGATGAGATGTACAGGATTACAGCAGTATACTAACTATATTGATATACATCATACTTGTTATATGCTGTCCATTGGTATACAGACAAACCTGTATGATTAATCTATATCAATTTACTTAAGTTTACTCAATCAGTAAGTGCATGTACAATATATAGTCACTGTGTATACCATCTGATGGGATCACATCAGAGTATACCACCACTGTAAAACTATATATCACAGTATTCACACTAATATTTATGTTAATGCATGTTGAAGATATACTGATATTACACTGAGTCAGTAAGTGTATATGATAAATGTATAATATCAATATCCCATGTATGATGCATAGATACCATCCCACAAACACATGTGCGTGTGGGATGTCAGTGATGGCGATAGATAAGGGAGCAGGATCATACCACATGCTGAAGGGCTGGATGGAGAATATCTCCAGACCCGAAGGCAATATACAGTACTCAAAAAACAGTTGGTCACTGTTGAGTACTGTCCATGCCCTTTCATTCTATCGCTGGAGCAACACCATCCTCTACTATGCATTTTGACAGTTAATTCAGAACCTGATTACTTCAATGCATATCTCAATAAATCTCACAGATCAGAACGCATCTTGACACTGATGTAGCTGATAGAGGTTATTAAACAGACATTGCTCTGATTATTTAAGCATTGTTCTGATTTACTTAGAGACTGGAGGTATCATTTTGATAACCTCCAGTGCACCGCCATATGCCTAAGTAAATGATAAATTACCTGACATATTTATATATATAGGGTTTGGTCTATTTATCATGGGTTTCAATCAGTAAAACCCCAAATAATGGCCATGCACATATCTTCACAGAACACCATGAAAAATATCAATTCCAATTTCATGTGTGCAAGTGAGATATATCGCAGAGTTGTGAAAGATGTATACATCATAAGTATACACTGGGACTTATATACATATATAAGCCAAAAGTGGCAGAAATAGGTGAAAATCTAATACGTTAGATTTCAAAATGATTTTTTGGGTCCAATTTTTTCGCGGATTCCAATTTTACACCTATTAAGGTACCTGGAAAAAATACCTGAGCACTTCACATCTCGTGTAACACCCTAAAAATCTTGTGTAAAAACTTAGGGGTGTAACATACACCTCAGAGTTCACATAATAAACAATGGAATACTGAGTACAGTTTTGCTTCTTTTCTTCAAAGAAAGATGCATACTGCTCAATTTATATATATCAGTGTTACTGATATCATGTAACACCCTAAAGTCACTGTGGGTGATTTGGGTCACAGTAACCCCAATAACCCTAAAATGCCACAAATACTAGTGAAACATACGGTATTTGGCATTATGGTCATGCTGCGACATGTAAATCGGAATGTAAGTTGGAGAGGCGCAAAGCTGGAGGAGGGTGAAAATAACGTGGTTGTGGTCTCGATGTGAGCGGGGCTCTCTTTCGGGCGTCCGCCCCCGCCAACCCCACCCCCATGTACTAGGGTCTGAGTGTCGGTCACTGTAGTTGCGACGAATTTGCAACCAGCAAATGCGCTGGTCGCGCATGGGATCGGGGGTCTCATGGGCACCCCTACTGACCCCCCTTGGGTCGGGTTCGGAGTTGTGACAACTGTCGCGATTCTGGTCATTGTACTTGGGCTGCATGGGGTCGTGGATTGTTGGTGTGCGTAGGTAGCGTTGAACACGTGGTTGGGGGTCTAGATGGTGCGTAGCGCGTCTTTGGTGGAGGCAAGGAAAATGTTAAGTATCCCCCGGATGATGGCGTGCCAAGGGGTCACTTTTATAAATATATTGCTAGAAACTTCGGCGGTGCACGGGAACAGCGCCGACGGTGAAACAACGAACCAAGATAAACTCAGATAATATACATATATACTGAGTTTGTCACACAAGCTGATCACCGAAGATGACACACTGAATATGACACCTGATTGTACGAACTAGTCAGGGTGTCATTTCCAGCACACCACCTCATCTGAGGTGGACAGCTTGTGACAACACACTACCCTAGCTACTAGGCTTACCGTGTAAGATGCAAAATTGTTAAGCCTAGAAGCTAGAAAAGTCACAAGTGGTTGATGAGAGCTTAAGCAAAAAAAAAATGATACTTGCTAAAGCTAGAGATCGCGCTAAAATACAATCTGATCGGTCAAAATGCGTCTTTGCCAGCTAGTGGTGGGTGCTCCCACAGATCTCGCCTGTCTGCATGTGATGGAGAATGTAAAAAATAAGTCGGCCTGTCGGTTTAGCTTTTAATTCTGCGAACTGCAAAGGTCTCCTCCTGTAAATTGTTCGTCTTAATTTGTAAAGCTGCCCGCAAGTGGTGAGAAATAATACAACATTCTTCGGTCCAAAACTACAGCAAGTGGTGGAGAATTGCAAAAGGGAGCACCACCTGTCTGTTTACAGATTAATAAGACCCATCCGAGTAATCATCGGAAGCTGAGTTCTCAAAATATTCATACTCATCGTAAAATTCAACACCACCAGTGTCGTAAGAATCACGGGCTTCGGCCTCCCATGCAACCCACTCTTCAGCAGTGTACGCTTCGTAATGCTCTAAATTTTCGTTTCCAGGAATAGCATCTCTGACATAAGAAACAATGCCAACCGCTGAAAAATCATTCTGCGGTAAAAATTCATCCCCAACAGGGGGCTCTAAAACTCCGCCATAAGAGTCGCCCTGGAAACCTGTGTCCAGGGTTTCATCCTGTTCCAATCGATCGGACGAAAAATGCGGAGCGGCCAAGTGGCCATCTTGCTCCTCCTCTACTTCCTCTCAACTGTCTGATTCATCGTAATACCCAGGGGGGTACTCCGATTCATCCTCCTCACTACTGTCATACTGCTCAAAATGCCGGTCCTCGATGCCCACGGAAGGAGGCCCAGGCATAGGGGGCGCGTGAATGTAATGAACTTCACGACGCACAGGAGGGGCCTGTGCGCGCGCGCTTCTCACCCTAGGGATACTAGGTGAGGGTCTAGTGGATGTAATCTGAGTGGAAACTGATTTATTTGCCAAAAGTACTGGCGAATCTCCGACGCCTGTCTCACAGAAAGAAACAACGGAACCCGCAAAATCATCGGAACTAGCACCACCAACCTGTGTGCTCTTTGAAATAATGATCTCCAAAATGATCGGCGGGTCTGCGGTCAAACTCTGCGGAGAAATCTGCGGCGAGCGGAAATGCGCAATAGCCTCGCTCATAGAAGTGCACAAAGAGATCAACTGAGACCTCTTGAGAGTCGAGACTCTCGCAAAACCAGTGTCAATAGAATCCAAAAGAGCTAGGAGCTCTTCACTCGAAGAAATCTGAGAAGAATCCATAGAATATAACGAAAATAAGTGTGGAAACAACCCAAGAAAATCCGTAGAGCACCACTCCGTCTAATGTCCCTCGCAAACCGCGAGTTCAAAGCTTGAGCGAAGAATCTTAATCTGAGTGAGCCACAAGGCGTGGACACACTCTCTCGAAATATATGAGGAAAATAAATAAAATTCTACGCTAAAATACACAACACGCAAGCGTGAAGTGGTCCCATAACCTGCTGGAAAGTCAGCAGTGCACGAGGGGGAACGCTGCCGACGGTGAAACAACGAACTAAGATAAACTCAGATAATAGACATATATACTGAGTTTGTCACACAAGCTGATCACCGAAGATGACACACTGAATATGACACCTGACTGTACGAACTAGTCAGGGTGTCATTTCCAGCATATATCCCACCACATTAGTGTCACCACAAATGGGGTGGGGGGGGCATATAAATTGTCCGATACTCATACTGATACTCGATACTGTCACTTTGGATTCTAGATTTGGTCGAGATTGTGTCTAGATCCTGTCGTACAAAAAAGGGGGGATATTGGTCAAAATTTTCAAACGCGCGGGGTTCGAGGTTCAGACTGTTCGAGGTTGTGTCACTCACTCAGAGGGCCTCTCCCTCTCGTATGGTGCTGGTGTCACTCTTCTACTTCTGCGGGCATGCTCGATGCTCATCGTCATGCTCATTCTGCATGCTCATCAAAATCATCATGCGACGATGGGCAAATATCTCTATGACGGTCCACCCCCCAGAATTGGTGGGACGCCAGGTAGGGTGCAGTTGGCGTGCTGTAGCGGCGTGTAGCTCGATGCCCGAGGCAAGATGCATGGTGGGGATGGCGAAGGACATCAGGTGGGATATGGGATAATCACGCCTTGCCACATGAAGGCTCGGGACACCCCTCGTAATCGTTCTAGTGCAAAAGGTTATTGATGTAGACTGTGGTAGGTGGGGGCATTGGAGGGGGTGTGACCCGAGCATGGTTGCGCTGACGGAGCAGGGCGTAGCGAGCGAACCGCTTCGATTCGTGCGGCGCGCGAGGTGTCCCAACACACTAGAAGAGTGGCGAAATAATACTTTTGGGGTGGTTGGCCGGGGGGGCAGGGTGGGGAGGTTCGAAATGCAGGCCGGCTCTCAGGGTTCGGGTCTTACGCGTCACAGTGCTGGGTCGCAAGGCTGAAAAACACCGGACCGTCATACGATAGAGATATGGGAACAGATTCAAAATTGTAGCAACAGCCAGTTTCTTGATGCCCAAAAACAAGAACAAGTGGACAGACACGGTTTCTGTCAGATTGTACAAACATTCGTGACTGTCAATATGAGTTACGGCTCGGAGGAAGCGCCCGACGAGCTGATCCTAGCGGACAGCGGACTCCACCGATTCCCGAATTTGCAGTCTTATGCACACCTCCAGAAACTTGTTGTCAGCCATAATCGAATACTTAAAATTGAAGGGCTGGAAGCAGTTCCCCTGTTGCGTGGTAAGTGCGAAGTGAAGAAAAATTCTTATTCGACCACTGAAATCTCTGCGTAACCATATTTGTTATGGAAAAGTGAGCGTGAGTTGTCGAGCCTCTGCCGGCCACTAAAACGTTTGTGGAAGCGTGATCAGATCTGCGTATGGAGCATAATCGAGTTGCTAAGCTGGACGGTGTATCTTCTCTGCACTACCTACGCTCTCTTAACGCCGCACACAACAGCCTGGTACGCTTAGACGGACTAGGTAGGTCACCGCGGATACTACAGCTGCTTCACTTGTTCGACACTGCAAGTCTTTGGACACCAACGTTCTGCTGAGTGGTCACCAATCGTTTGGTTGCTTGAAGTAATCGTTTTGAAGGAATCGTGCCTTGCAGAAAAGTGCGACTCGCTTCAGCTCGTTAACTTCCACAACAATGTCTTGTCTTCCACTGATGGACTTCAACGATTGACCTCCCTCACATCTGTCGACTTGTCACACAACAACCTCGCGTCTCTGCCTGTCGTTGCTCTGAGTCCAAAACTGGTATTTTCAAACCCTATTGCTTTCACGTTGCGCGTTTTGAATCGAGCTGATGCCTCACCAGATTTAAGGTCGTCCAGTAGATAGTTTGTGTGAAGCAGCACCCAACGTCAGCTCGGCCTACTAGGCTGCAAGTTCACCCGTGGAAGGCGAACACGGCGTCTCCGTTGCTTTACCCATCGCGTTTGCAAGAGTTTACTGGGGAGCACTTGCGTACTTCATGTGTGCAAGCAAACCGTGGACACTAGGGAATGTCTTTCCCGACTCGTGTATGCCTGACAACCACAGCGCGCCATGCATCTTCAGCTGCTTTAACGACAATTGTGCAGGTCCACTTGGACGTCAGCCATAACCTGATTGGAACTCTGCAGAGCGCACCAAGCTCTCTGCCATCATCCTTGCAGGTGCGCGGCCTGATCAGAAAAGAAATGATACGGCCCACGCATTTTTGTCAATATCACACCCACGTGGACAGCTCGGTGGCATTCACGCTGCCCTTGTTCGCAGGCCTTATTCATCGCGAACAACGAGCTCGAAGATATCCTTGAATTGAAGTACATGACCGGTTGTGTGCGTCTCATGGAACTCGAAATCAAGGGTAGGTTTCGCTGTGTCTTCTGTGGTCCTGGATTTGCATGCGTGCTGCGGAGGAGTTCCCTCCTTCCATCGTTTCCACGACATATCATCGCATGGGAATGCCTCCTGCCCATATCTTCACGCCCCCTTGTTGCACCATACACCACGTTGACGACTTCAGGTATGAGTATGTCTGACTTTTCTGGCGCCTCCTGCGTACGCGTCATATGCCACTGCCGCATACTCTTTGACCTGGCGTTCAAGATCCCAGCTGGCCTCTGGATGAGATATCAAGACTGGTTCCTTGAGCGAAGAGATTAGCAGGAGGGGTCGCATGCCATGGCAGGTAACTCGTGTATCTCAGTGGCTTCAGAAGTCGGATTCGACCACCGTCCCCTTGTGGGGTTCTTGCTTCCTCGCCTGCGCCGACTCGATGGTGAAGCTGTGAAGGAGGCAGCATGGTGATGCTTTTCCCGATGCAGCCTTTACTTCGCTGCTCAACTATACACTCCGACCGAGGCCTCATATCTGTGGTGATGGTCTTGCAGTAAGCCTTTCACTTGTAACAGGCTTCATATTTGATTCTGCCTCGGTAACATGATTCCCATAGACGCAACGGTTGTTTCAATTGGGGTGCCTTTGTTTGTGGGAGGAGATGAACGCGGTGCTTGCTGTTTTCCTTTGGGGTGATGCAGGACTGACGGCGCGTTCTGCTTGTCCCAGGTCCAAGTCGTGCAACAGGCTGTTTTGCGACAACCGAGGTCTGCTCTCCGAGCAGGTGCTAGACGACCCTCACCCTCACAATGACTGCAGAATGCACCTGATGAGCTTTAAGAGTATTGAGATAGACTCAAGGTGCCTGAGCAACAAGTGCCTTCCCTTGAAAAAAACACCTATCGACAATTTTGAGAATTATTTGTTCTCCCCACACTCCTGGAGCTCGCATATTTCCGAAGCAGCGGACTCGCATATCACTGAGCAATGGACTGCGACTACTAATCTTATTACTCGATTACTAATCTTCACCGCACGCTTCAAATCTGCCAGTGGTGTGTTAGAAGCTTCACTTACTGTCGAGATGTTGGTGAAATGCAGTTGCTGCAACTGCTTGATGGTTCCAGCTCAGCTCAGCTTGTTGCTTATCTGAGACATCAGTGCGCCCCATTTCCCTCCCCTTCCGAAGCTCCTCTTGGCATCCTCAATATCAATAAATGTACACATCTTTTACAAAATGCGCATTCGGTACAAACTTGCTGGTTCTGCCCCACGTTTTTGACAAATCTGCACCTTGAACACACAAGCGAATCGGCGTTGTGCTCTGCGCTAGCAGCCTTCAATCTACTGAGGCGGACCCAACGCTGCACCCAGGCTGTGCCGGGCTTCGAGCGCGCGGGCGAGTTGTGCGGGAGGCTTGTGTCGTCGGGCGCGTCTCACAGGGACGCCACGTGTTGCAGGTGCCCCGCAAAAGAGCCAAAGCCGCGGGAGATTGCGGACGCCGATCGGGGCAAGCGCGCAGCCGCGGCGCCCTCCAGCAGGGAGGGCGGTGCGCGAGGCCCGGCGCCCGCAGAGCAGGCTGCAGGAGCGCGCGCCGCTCCGAGGGGGAGGGCTGGTGAGGACACAGGGCGGGGGGGCCTCATGTCTGCCTCGTCGTCGTTCCTGCTGCCCGGGCCGGGGCGCACAGCCGCCAGCGCTCGGCCAAGCTCTCGCACGCACGCCTCAGAGAGGTGAGCACATCCATAACCACGGGCCGCATTGACCGCCCGTATCGCGCGTCAGAACCGGGCTCCTCGCACAAAGTGGTTGGCTGGCGTGCCCTCTGCCATGCTGCTGCCTTCCGTTCTGTATCTTTGTGTCACGGTGGCAGGCTCTTCTATGGGAGTGTCAGTCTCCTAAGGGGTGATATGATCAGACCGCTCTGCCGAGGAGAGGCGCGTGCAAGGCAGGCCGGGGTGCTCTGCGAGGGGGCAACATGTGTGAGCTGAGACGTATTGGGGTGCTCTACCCAGGGGGAGCGCACGGGCGGATCTGAGACCACAGGGGGGCTCAGCATTGCATTTTGATCGCGCCGCGCTGTTAATCCAACGGGTGCGCCTCGTCCCTCTCCAAGTCCAATTCCCCCTTTCCACGTTTGCTCGTTTCAGGCCACAAACATTCAGCCCTCCTCCTCCCATCGATTTCTCCCTCCTCTCATCGATTTCTCCCCCTCTCCTCGATTGCTCCCTCCACTCATCGGTAGCTCCCTCCTCTCATCGATTTCTCCCTCCTCTCATCGAGCTGGTTCCCCCGCTGTGCGAGAGGTTTAGGATGCCCTGCCCGAGCGCCATGCCATGTTCCTCACCTGCGGACCATGCCGGCACGCTCATCGCCGCTTCCTGTGCGCTCCGGGGGAGTGCTGCCCCTTGCTTCGAAGCAGCACAAGAGGACACACAGCACGAGGAGTTAGAGGCAGTCCGGGTTTGAAGGCAGCACTTGAACAACATCCCCCATGCATCATGTCGGATATCGTTCACGCTGATTCCACACACATAGATTCTCTTCGAGCTGTTTGGAATTTTCGGTTGAAAACTACGGAAATCATGATCCCTAAATCTGAGAGACGCGATCCTTAATTTGTCCGACCCCCTTGGAATAGCGAGGCGCAGCATCACAACGCGTCGTGTTTTTTATCGCCTGACCCCTCCCATCACCCCTATATCTGCCTTGGGGCGCCAGGTGGCTCGGGGCTTCCTAACTCGACGACGCCAGGCCATGTACGTGGAGAGGCACCGGGCAGCAGTCCTGCTGCAGGCGCAGTGGAGGGGATATCACGTGCGCCGAGCAGACGTCATGGGCATTTGTGCGTACATGCGCCGCCGCGCCAGTCACACCACCGCCGCGAGGTCCGTGCCCATGCAATCCACTGGATAGGTCTCTCGCATCCCGTGGTGACCACGTCGAGGGCGGGAGCCATTCAGGCGGCGCCCCTCGGGCCCCGTGGTGACCACGTCGATGGCGGGAGCCATTCAGGCGGCGCCCCTCGGGCCCCGTGGTGACCACGTCGAGGGCGGGAGCCATTCAGGCGGCGCCCCTCGGGCCCCGTGGTGACCACCTTGGGTGCACCTTAGCGCCCACACGCCTTTCCTGGCGGCCTGCCTAAATGCGCTCTGGGCAGGAGTATGCATTGCCTCTCAGCGCTGCTGGTGGAGCAATGAACTGCTGATCAGTGGAGCAATAGTGGAGCAGGTAGCTGCGGGGCGGCGGAGTGTCAAGCTGCGGGGCGGTGGTGCGTGAAGTTGCGGGGCGGTGGTGCTTGTAGCTGCGGGGTGGCAGAGGAAGTTCATTAAAGGCTATTATTACGATAAGTGTCCGAAAAGTCCAAGGCAATTAAATGTTCAAAGGAAATCCCTAACTAAATTGTCCAACCAGAAGCATCGCTAACTACAAGGAAACCCCGAACATCTCTAAGCTTAATAACTCCTTTGGAAGCGCAAAGCAATTCACCTCTGTCTCAATCTGTCTCGGACCGCCTCAATCTGTCTCGATCCGTCTAAACCTGTCACATAATTAAAGCTCGTCCAGCAGCATAATAAACCTTCACTGCGGAAAGTCCGCCAACACGCTGTTGTGCAGCCCGAAAGCCTGTGCCCTATGCAACGCGACCATGATCTTCTGCCGCCAGTACGACATAAAAGTCGGAGTAGACCACGTAGCCGAGCTGACCTCAGACAGAACCAAGCCGGTCCTGCCTCCCCCTAGCGCACTCCTCGAGGAACTTCTTCCCCTGCACACCCAAACCCCCAAACGCCTCCACCGCAAACGGCGCCAGCCGGTGCGGAGAAACGTTGCCTTACAAGGCAGTCTTCCGCCGCTCCTCCTCCGCCGCAGTACCCAAGGCGCCCTCCCCACGTAAGAGGAGGTGCAAGGGGACCCAGCCATGACGTCGATGATGAGGTGCCGCCCGCACCCGTCGTAGTTGAGCACCGAGATGTCCGGCCTCCACCGTGGCGAATAGCTTCGGGGACGCACGTGGGTCTTCTTCACGGAGGCCGGGTCGAACACCTTGCGCAGCATCTCCATCAACACGGCTTGCGCAGCGTCGTGTCATTAGGTGAACATGTCCCTGCGGTTACGCGCCAGGTAGTGGTACCCGAACTGGTCAACCTCCCCACCACATCTGCACCGCCCAGTCCCCACTGCAGAGACCTCCCACACCAGTGGAAGAGTGACACCGAGCTGCAAGCAGAGAGAGAGAGATCACCGAGGCAACGGGCTTGACCTCCATAGGCAGGGCATTCAAGTGCCACGTAGCACCATCCCGAGAAAGGCTGAGCAGCCGCGCCTGGACAGTGGGGTTCGCAGCATCGAACAAGCGAAGCCAGTCAGAACCATGTTGACAAATTATTAGCTCTTTCTTACTCGCGGCCGAGTGTCACTGAAACTCTCCCATCCAGGCGCCTCCTCCCGGATCTTCAACCCCTCCGGCAGAGGTGTAGCAGCGGGGCGGCGGAGCGTGTCGCAGTGAGGTGGGGGAGCTTGTAGCAGCGGGGTGGCGGTGCGTGGAGCAGCAGGGCGGTGGAGCGTGGAGCAGCAGGGCGGTGGAGCGTGGAGCTGCGGGAGGTGCCATGGAACAGAGGAGCTATGGAGTGGCAGAGGAGTAGCAGTGCGGTGGAGCAGAGGAGCTAGGTGGCTGAGTGAGAGATTGGTGGCTGAGTGAGGGATTGGCTGAGTGAGGGATTGGTGGCTGAGTGAGGGATTGGTGGCTGAGTGAGGGATTGGTGGCCTCGGGGAGAGTTGGCAGCCGCAATGGAAGCGCTGCCGTGGGTGGCGTTGTTCACGGTGGAAAGGCCGGCAAGGACATGATCCACGACTCAGGGGGCCAAATTCAAGGCCTGAAAGAATCTGTGAAGGACCTCACTGGTGCGGGCCTCATTCCACCTTGCTGCCGTCGTTGTGTGATGCGCCCATGTTTTTGGGAGACGCACTTTGCGAGTGGCGCGTTGCCGGCCCGCTTGGCGGGTGGCGCGTCGCCGGCCCGCTTGGCGAGTGGCGCATCGCCGGCCTCTGAAGCGCATACGTTGAAGCTGGTAGCTGCGCGTGCAGGCCAGGTGCAGGGACTCATGGCGCGGCTCGACAAAACGGAGGAGTCTCGCGCTGTGCTGGAGTCGGCGTTGAGGTGAGGCCTTGGCTTGCTGCGTCCCCTCCAGCAGCATCGCACACGATCCGAGCCCCCTCCTTCATCCTACGGCATTCCATGCTGATGCCCAGCTCGGCAACGGCGTATTGAGAAGTGTGGCATAAGTGGTGCACGTGGCAGACATCAGCCAGTGCTTTGACAGATATGAGTGTTTCCTCCTCTTGCGTTAAATGACACGTCAAAGACACAGACGCGAACGCAGGAGACGAGTGACGTGTGATGCGCAGACTCGCCGGGCGACGAGTGACGTGTGATGCGCAGTCTCGCCGGGCAACGAGTGGCGTGTGATGCGCAGACTTGCCGGGCGACGAGTGACGTGTGATGCGCAGACTTGCCGGGTGGCGAGTGACGTGTGATGCGCAGACTTGCCGGGCGACGAGTGACGTGTGATGTGCAGACTTGCCGGGTGACGAGTGACGTGTGATGTGCAGACTTGCCGGGTGACGAGGGATATATGCCGAGCGGGTGTGCTGGGTGAGGGCGAAACCTGCATCTGTGAGTTTTGGCCAATAAACATGTTTACCTTGCAATGGACAGCAAGAGCTGGCCAAATTCGTGAGCAATAGATATAACATGTCCATAGTCTTGCGACACCGCGAGCTGGTACGCCCCTCCGGTAAGCGACTGATAGAACATGTCCATAGTCTTGTGACGCCACGAGCTGATTGGGCAGAGGGAAGGGGACAGATGTGTATGGGATGAGAATGCGAATCTACGGATGTGGCGGGCAACGGTTGAGGCAAAGGAGCAGCGGCGTGCTGCCACTCTGATCCAGCGCAGATGGCGCGGATGGCGATGCCGCCACGTGTACACTGTAATCCGGATGAAGCGGTACGCCCCTCACACCCGGTGAGAATGAAGGGGCTTGACCCAGACCCGGGCCGACCAGAGGCCTTCCGGAAAGCCTTCACACTGTGCCCCTCACAGTGGCGAGCTTGAAGATGCGGTTGGTAGTGCTTCAGACGGGGCGCACCTTTGCTTGCCTGTGGTGGGTGGCCTCCGATGCGCGCCTTCGCGTGCTGAGAAGCTGCGAGGGGGGCGCGGGTCGGAGGGGAGCGGCGGCACTCAGCGCGCGAGACAAAGCGCACCGGCAGAGAAAGGCGGTCACCATTCAGGCGAGCCCCTTCGCCGGGCACCCGCCTCGGTCCCGCGTATGTGCGCTTCGGTGGCGGCCAGTGCAATCGTGGGGAACGCCAAGCTCAAAATGATCCTACGGGGCAGGAGTGGCACTTCTGCGCCGGCATCCGTATCAGGTCGATGCGGAACGCTGAGCGCTGCATGAGCTTGCACCATGATGAGAAGGAGCAGTCCTTGATGGGTGAGGGAGGAAGGGCGGGAGTGAGGGCTGGAGAACAGCGATTTGCGCGGGGCTGGCTCTGTCGACGGAGGCTCCCGCTGCAGATGCAAGCCGAGAGGGAGAACGAGGCCCTGAAGGTGGGTGCCTGTGGTTCCCTCAGTGACCCTGTGCAAGCAATGCGCAGAGTGCCCATGGCTCTTGGACCGGCCGGATCGACCTGGATGCCGAACGTGGAGGAGCTCCGTTCCGAGTTCAGTAAACTGAAACGTGTGAGCCACACCGATTTATGATCAACGGTTTGTTGGCGGTTTGCGAGTGCGGCGATGTTGGCAAAATGGAGGAAGACGGGTTGGGGAGGTGGCTGGTGCGGGAGTGGTTGAAGAATGCTCGGAGGCTTTGTACACTCCAATGGGCATATACTGTCGCATCTGCATCTGCATGCGTCTCTTGCATGTTTCACGGCGCCTGCGCACTATCGGGACTTGCAGCAAGGCGACCTGAGTGGTGAGTGCTCCGCGCGGACCGGGGATCTCCGTGGCCACCGCTGTGAAGCCGATGTGGGGCGATGCGCGGCAGAGAGCCCGCGTTGTGGGGAAATGACCATCGGGGAAATGACCATCGGGGGTGAAGAGCCCTACGGTCCGACCAGGTGCGTCGCGACTCTGAGCGGTTGTGTTGCATGATTCTGACAGGCAAAGGCGCTGCGGTTTGCGAAGTGGCGGCGTTCAGTTGACAAAGCGGCGCACTCCCGGCAGTGTGTCCTCCACCCCACGCCCCTCAAGCCCCACCCGCCGCGCCCGCCGCCCTTCTGCACGTGGAGCTTTGTGTGTGCTGCACCACTGCAAGGAGCGACTCGGTCAATACAAAAAAACAAAAAGCAAGCATCCAATCGAACTTTTTTCAATCCCACGCGTGACTCGATTTTTCTGTGGCATTTGTCCTGAGGAATGTTGAAGCAGGGTGCTCTGTGGAGATAACACCTTAAACTATATATCTTATAGGCAGGAAGATATCACCAATAATGACTGATAATTTAGGACAGCAGGTCCTTGCAAATAGTATTCCAACATTAAACTCTTACTTTTGGCTTGCAGCCACTTTGGTTCAGAATAGCAAAGCAGCGGGGTCCGATCGAATGGACCTTCTATTCCTATCTACCAATGACAATCAGCCATTTCAATGACCTTATCACACCATATTATAATTCCATGTCACCGAGGCATCAGCAATGAAATATCTACTTATCAGATTGCTGCACTGTCTAGCTTGAGAGCCAATCTACTGCTTCTGCCTCTTCCTACGAGGTGCCACGTCCACTTCATCTTCTTCCTCAGAATCGTCCAGCACAACCACATCGAAATGCTCAGGCTTGTCATCAGAATCCATTGCCTCTTGGGGCCACACCCGATGACCGGTGCCCTTTTCACATCTTTTATGCAATTTTACATTCCCCCTCCCCCCTACCCCATCCCTAGTCTACCCCCTCTGTACAAACCTCTTACAGATGCTCTTGTATCATGAGTCGTCTCTTGATCACAAAATGCCCCCCTTGCGCTCCAACAGCTGACCTTTTTTACGCTATTCCTATGCCCCTCCGATCGCACACCAAAGTGGGGTAAAGGGAGCCAAATTAGTACATGCGCATGGTGGGGTACATCGGAGGCATCACACGGCCTTGCGTGCAGGTGTGACAGGTTGTTGACAAGTCGGGGAGAGGGGGCGACCGTTGATGGACAGGATACACCAATTGCAGAGTGACATGCTCTGTGCGGCCCTCACCCACGCCGAGCTCCCCCCCTCCTCCCGTTGCCCGGCGCATGCCTTCTGACCACTTCTGCATTGATAGAGGCCGTCATCCCTAATCAAGGAGTGTGCACCGCATGACCCGCGGCCCTCATGCCCAGGTCCTCACGAGGCACGAGGGCGGTAAATCTAGCGCATGTTGTGCACGTCTGGCGGGCCACGTGTGAGTAGCATGCCAAAGTTGTTGGTCACTGGTGCCCTGGGGGGAGGTTGCCCTGCGCAGGCGCGAGTACGGAGATGGCAGCCATGAGGAAGGAGCTGCATGACATGTATTGAGCCCCCTGCCTGAACCTCCCCGGCCCTCGACATAGCAGCTCACGTCACACAGCGCGCATAGCACGCCGAGCGGAGTACGTATGAGTCCTCGTAGCGCGGGAGAGACACACGTGCGCCGCGCTCGGAGATCCCAAGACCTTTCCTTGCCTCTCCGTGTGCACCCTTCTTAGCCGAGTGGTGTATGCACACAGCGAGGCGCGACACCTGCCGCCCGGCTTTAATTATTCAGTGCGGTTTGTGGGAGGCGCTGAGAGAATGCGGTACCGAGAGATGCGACGGTCCCTTCCTCTGCATGCCCCACGGCATCCCGGTTTGGTGTATGCCATGTCCCGGGACAGATCTGGAGTGGTGTCACACCCGCTTTGATGGGGGCGCTTGCGGCACAGGCGACGTTACGTGATTCGCATCGCTGCTGGCGCCGGGTAGCCATCCTCCCCCTGTATCCCGTGGAGCTCTTCGCCGGACAAAGAGCTTACGCAGCAAGCTGTCGTTCTGCCCCGATCACGCCGTTTGCCCAAGTAGTTGTGTAAGGCAGGCATAATCGATTCGGAGAGGCAATGATAGGGCAGCCTACAGGGGGGGGGCACTTGGCCAAGAGACCCATCGCCCAGCTTTTTGCTTGCGACAAGGCGTCCACCTGTGGATCGGCCGCTCACATGCCCCGGCACGTGTCAGTCAACCACGGGAGCCCCTGCTCACCCTGGCCCCACTCCAGCGGACTGAGACTTGGGTTTCATTGCATGGTGTGCAGGACCTCTCAGCCTCCCACCGCGCAGGATCTGCAGAACCCATCTGTGCAGCAGCTAGTGCTGGAGGAGCCAACCGCCATGGCATTCCGCTCGCCCCCCCCGGGCCCCTCGCAGCATTCCGGCAACAGCTCCCCCACAGCCACTCCCCGCTCAAAGGCGCCGAGCTCGTACGCAACCATGAACCGGCGGCCTTCACTGACCTCCACGGTGCGGCGAGCCCCGTGCACAGCGGCATGCGGGCCGCCTTCATGTGGACTGCCTTGAGGGATCTGGAAAAAGGGCAGTAGTTGCTGATCGCGCGCCCATCTGACCGGCCTTGTGTATGGAGCAGGGTAGCTGCTGACTGCCGCGCCCCTCTGACCGGCCTCGTGTAGGGAGCAGCATGTCTGCTGACTGCCGCGCCCCTTTGACCGGCCTCGTGTAGGATGGAGGGTAGTTGTTGACTGCCGCGCCCCTCTGACCGGCCTCGTGGAGGGAGCAGGGTGGCTGTTGACTGCCGCGCCCCTCTGACCGGCCTCGTGTAGGGTGGAGGGTAGCTGCTGACTGCCGCGCCGCCAGGACCGGCCGTGTAGGGAGCAGGCTGGCTGCTGACTGCCGCGCCCCTCTGACCGGCCTCGTGTACGGTGGAGGGTAGCTGTTGACTGTCGCGCCCCTGTTACCGGCCTCGTGAAGGTGGAGGGTGGTCGCTGACTGTCACGCCCATGTGACCGGCCTTGTGGAGGGAGCAGGCTGGCTGTTGATTGTCGCGCCCCTCTGACCGGCCTCGTGTAGCGTGGAGGGTGGCCGCTGATTGTCGCGCGCCACTGACCGGCCTCTTGTAGGATGGAGGGTAGCTGCTAAATGCCGCGCACCTCTAACCGGCCTCGTGTAGGGTGGAGGGTAGCTGCTGACTGCCGCGCCACTTTGACCGGCCTTGTGTAGGGAGCAGGGTGGCTGCTGACTGTCGCGCCCCTCTGACCGGCCTCGTGTAAGGTGTAGGGTGGCTGCTAACTGCCGCGCCCATGTGACCGGCCTCGTGCAGGGAGCAGGGTGGCCGCTGACTGCTGCGCCACTCTGACCGTCCTCGTGTAGGGAGCAGGCTGGCTGTTGACTGTCGCGCCCTTGTGACCGGCCTTGTGTAGGGAGCAGGGTGGGTGTTGACGACGCGCCCTTGTGACCGGCCTCGTGTAGGGTGGAGGGTAGGTGTTGACTGCCGCGCCCCTCTGACCGGACTCGTGTAGGGAGCAGGGTGGCTGTTGACTGCCGCGCCGCTTTGACCGGCCTCGTGTACGGTGGAGGGTAGCTGTTGACTGCCGCGCCCTGTTACCGGCCTCGTGAAGGGAGCAGGGTGGCCGCTGACTGTCGCACCCCTCTGACCGGCCTCGTGTAGGGTGGAGGGTAGTTGCTGACTGCCGCGCCCATCTGACCGGCCGTGTGTATGGAGCAGGGTGGCCGCTGACTACCGGGCCACTCTGACCGGCCTCGTGTAGGGTGGATGGTAGCTGCTGACTGCCGCGCCACTTTGACCGGCCTCGTGTAGGGAGCAGGCTGGCTGTTGACGGCCGTGCCCCTCTGACCGGCCTCGTGTAGGGTGGAGGGTGGCTGCTGACTGTTGCGCTCCTCTGACCGGCCTCATATGAGCATATTATCGCGTGCACTTTGACAAATGTCGGTTGCCTTGCGTGTTATGTGCTTGCCCTTTATGCGTTGATGGTATGTGCACCACTTGTGCTGTGTGGCCTTTGAGGCGTTATGGATTCTTGGGCTAGGTTTACGTCTCACCTGGTGGATATTTCGGTCCTTGCATTTTCCAGGCATCCTCAAAATCAGGGGCAGTGCCATCGACACGTAACCCTCTGGGGCCGCCCCCTAATACCGCAGTGCAGTGGCAGCGGTGATTGTAAGTGAGGTCAAAGAAATTTGCAACAGCATGTGGCCGTCAATGCTGTCTCTGGCTACATCGAAGCTGATAGCACCTTTCCTGTATTTTCTTTTAATCAAGCTGAACGAGTCACATTTCAAATTAGAGCTTAAATGTTGTAACGGAAAATCAATAACGGCATGATGGTGGGCGAAAAGCTATTCCTCATCACGTATACTTGTTATGTTGTATTTGCAAAGCATTTGTCGACTTTACTTGATGGTGACGCAAGCTGGTTCGAGCAAGCCCAGCTCAGCTTATGATGATAATAATGGGGAAACAGTTCACAATCCAGTTTCATCCACGGCAGTTTTTTTTATATGGGGGAAAGGGGCTGTCGACTACGCAGCAGTAGAAATTTGATGTGGCACAATATTCACTTTTCATCAGGGGGGGGGTCTTGAACGTGTGGAATTCTTGAACGTGTGGAATTCTTAGTGGATGTGCGGGGCATCTTTTGGGAATTATCCCTTGCATGCATACGTGGACACTGTAAAATCGAGATATCGAGATATAAACCGATGCATTAAATATGCGATATCAGAAATAAATGATAATTAAAGAAGAGCTTACTTGAGTAGAGCTCTATGTAATTGACAAGCAGCTACTTAAGGGTTGCTGCCACATCCAGAATCTGATATGGTCAGGTTTGTCTCTTGTTTTTACTTAAGCCACGTGATGGTAGAGCGCTGTGCTTTTTATTTAGTAATCCTGCACCATCAACTGAATAATAGGTTGTAATGGAAAGTCTTACTATCCATAGAGTGTCCCACAACAATGCTTGTTAATATCAATTTACAATAAGATCGACTCGGCTTGGTCGGATGACGTGTTCGAAAACATAATTCACTTCTTCGCCATTTTTCGTTAAAAGTTCGTTAAAAGCGACGCGTTCATGGGCTCGTGGCGCGGTGGTATACGAGCCGCGGCTGCAGCAACAACGCGTGAGACACACGACTGCGGTGGCGATCACTCATCGTTAGCGTCTGGCGATCGTCGGATGGAGAATTCAACTGCGTCGCCCGTTGCGACTTCGAGCTTTGCTGCTGCTGATTGACTAAGTTCATTGAATTACAATTTCAGTATAGAACCACTAGCTCATAGATAGTCAGATGGAAGATTCGTGTGTGTGTGTGTGTGTCGCCCGTTGCGATTCGAGCTTTGTTGTTGCTGTTGCTGCTTATTGTCATTGGCATTTTGATTGAATGAATTGATTGAATGAATTGATTGAATAAATGAATGACAGTTTCAGTATATAACCACTAGCTCATAGAGCTAGGGAATTGTCCGATCCCTAGCTCTATGAGCTAGTGGTTCTCCTATACTGAAATTGTCATTCAATCAACTTAGTCAAGCAGCAGCAACAACAACAGCAACACCAGCAAAGCTCGAATCGCAACGGGCGACATAGTTGTATTCTTCTCCATCTGACGATCGCCAGACGCTAACGATGGCATCGCCACCGCAGTCGTGTGTTTCATGCGTTGTTCCCGCAGCTGCGTCTCGTATACCACTGCGCCACGAGCCCATGAACGCAAAAGTGGCGACGAGCGACAGTCATAATTACGAGCATTGCGGGACGCCCCGTCGGCATGCTGTTTTTAAAAAGGGGTGTTTAGGGTTTTAGGGTTTTAGGGGTTTTTAGGGTTTTATTCTGGCGTTGTGCGCCCCCGTCCGATGGACGGATCGTCGCTCATGCGAGATCGCCATATTCGAGTCACTGTACCGCAACGACACTACCATCGCCATGGCATATTTTGAGGTGGTCGACGCGGCACTGAGTATTGAGGAGAAGGGGCTCGAAAGAGGTACCAGCTCGCGAGTTATTGTGGTTGCATACGCCTGGATGCGTTTGTTGAGACCGCAGTTTGTAGGACTGGCATATCGAAGGGAGTGAGGCACGCCGGGCGCGACAACGGAATTCTTTGCGCAATCTTGCGGTAGCGAGCACAATTGAGGTTTCAGTTTGTTGGTATTCCGTTTGAAGACGTTTTTGAGGCCGAGCAGGCATTTGATTTGCTGGGGATGGTTTTTGTAGTTAGGGTTTGAGCTGTTCGTTTACTGTTCACTTTCGTTGGTATGTCATTCGATTATCTGGAGGACGTGGCTGCCGTGACGCATTTTTTACATTGCTGTTGGGACGACGACGACGCTTGGGATCGGAAGACTGGGGGTCGACGACTGGGAATGATGGAGCGTCGAGAGCGTCAAGAGCGAAGACGTCGTCGGCTGAAGTAATTCCAGAATCACGCCGGTGGTGAAGCACGAATTGCTTCGTTCCGGGATTACTGAGGTGTCGTTGCGCTATCGACAGGTAAAAACATCGTGACGTTTACTCATTTGTGATTGTGCTTGCTGGTTATTTTCCGCTTCACCGCCGGCGATCTATAACTACTAACACTAGTGGGGAGACGTACGAATGGCAGTGGGCAGTTGGAAACAATGGGCACGTAGAGGGGACACAGTTAGATTGTATGATCCGTGCCGTTTGCGAAACGTGATTGGCAGCACGTATACAATTTCTATGGACAGATATGAATGACATGGGCTAAGAACGTGGAATCTCTGTCTCGTCATACGGTTAAGTGGAGAAACTTACTGATGATATTTCAAACATAGCCAACAGTTTTGCACGGACTATTTTCTTGTATTTCTTTTTGTGGGCTTCAATGTTATCACACCGTCACGAGTTCGTATTTTGCAATTCAAAAAATAATGATAATGGAAATTGTAAAGTTTCAGTAAAACGTGTATTTCACCAGCGGCAGCACGTTTCTATAATTCTTGGCCAATAAACAATAAGTTTGTCGTCACCGATTACGACAAGCCCCCCGACAGTGTTGCACTGACTATTTCCTTGATTTAATTTCTTTTTGGACATTCATATTTTCACTCCGTCACGTTCGTATGTTGAATTTGTAGAAATAATGATTAAATGGATATTTCTTTTTTATCAGTAATACGTGTTTTTACCAAGGGACGAAACCTTTCTAAAAGTCTTCCCAAAAACACGGATTTGTTGTCACCGATGACGACAAACCCACCAGCAGCGTTCCACGGATTATTTTTTGGACTATTCAAAAAGAAAATAGCTACATTCATATTTTAACTCCGTCACGTTTTTTTTTTTTGGAACAAGTGAAAATGAAATTTGACATTTCCCCAGTAATACGTGTTTTTACCAAGCGACGAAACCTTTCTATAGAAAAACACCGGTGACGATAGCATGCGAATTTACCAAGTGAAAACACGAATCATCCAGTCATCCAGTCATCCAGTCATCCAATTCTTGTATGTTGTTGAATTCGACAGTTGAACTAACCACAATATCGTCTTTCTCGCGCGCGAGTGTCATTGGCGTCACATATGTCACCGATGTTGTCGTGCGTGGTGGAGGTCATAAGTGATGGCAGCACGATTCGTCTACGATTGATCGCGCGTATTTGTATTATGCATCCGTGATCCAGACATTGTAAAACCGTGCGACGCGATCAACTGATATTGTGTCGGTCCTACAGTAGGATATATACGTGGCGATTTACTCGGATTGACTCGCCGACATTGATCATGGGGGTACACCCACGTTTTTTTTCAGACCATTTGATGCGGCCGTTTCGGATATACAATATGGGCGACATCCTCTCCGAACTGCTGGAAGGTGGGTGCTGGAATTACGGCATCTTGCCAAACCTAGATGGAACCGATCGTCAACCCTTGCGGCAGACGTGCATTAGCAGGCGTGTGGCACTCGCCGACTTCAATATCGCCAACACAAATCCGCAGAGTAATCGTACGCGTACCTCTCGCAGAATGGGCGTTCAAGGCAATGCCATCTTCGCCTGGCCTACGCGCATATCGCCGGTACAAGCGGATAGCGTGCGCGCAAGCAGCTAGCGAAGGGCATTTGGAAGTTTTGCAGTTGGCGCGTGCGAGTATGGTCGCCCGTGGAATGCCGAGACATGTCGGCGTGCGGCGAGAGGTGGGCATTTGGAGGTGTTGCAGTGGGCGTGCGAGCATGGCTGCCCGTGGGACGCCCGCACATGTCCCGCACCCACCTCCGACGTACGAGCAGTGATCTTGACCTTAGCCAGATGTTCCAGAATGTACTCCACTTCCAGGACGGTGAACCCGGCTTGAATGTAAAATGCTTGTCCCGGAGAGAAACCAGCTTCCTGCAGCACAAAACATATGTGCAAACACCATTGCACCGCACAACTGGGCCGTGCCTGCCCATCGGGTTCTGCCAAGGCTTGCGGTCGCAAGAGATGCGTTGCTTGCGTACTTGGGACGCCCCACTCTCTCCGAAGTGGATGTCCCGTGCGGCATCTAGGTACCCAAACACCACTACCTGGGATCCGCTTCCATGCACCGCAACCGTGAAGCTTCTGTCAAGGATGCCGTTCACAACATTGAACCCGGTAAGGCGTGGGGTGGGTGCCCCCACCTGCAGCACCTTCTTCAGCTTTGTCACACCAAGAAAGAAATCAATCAGCATCTCTTTCGCGGGCTCGTCGCGGAGTTTTCCGTGTTGAGCGTACGATGCTCTCACCGCCTCGTCATCGTTCTCGTCTGCTCGCGGGTTGTCGCCGAACCAGCAGTCACTAAGCGGGGCCTCTACGTTCATTTCGAGAAAGTGAGACTCGAAGACTTCTTGGTAGTTGTGTCGCACGGTGCTCCGTTCCCGAAGGGCTTGAGCTGGCGTGGATTGTTTGCTTCTCTTGGGTGCCATCTATTCACACAGGAAACTTAACTGTGAACTAATCTCACATTGCACAAATTATATAAACCGCGTGCCGTAAATTTAATTTCCTCGGAAACAAATACTTTAAAAACTCGACAGGTTAAGGGCGGTTTTAGCTCGTGGTATTCATGGGTCCCTCGTAGTTGTGACATTGTTTTTACGCCGATTGTTTTGGCAAACTCGGGTCCTTAGAACCTCGTATCCTCGGCACTTGTGTTTGTTGCATCTTTTAAATAAGGCGGTCGTGCGACTGAATAATTGAAGTAGTGCCAATGTTATTGAGGTATTTGTTTCGAATAAGTTCTACCCATATGGTTTCTATGCTAATCTGAGGACATGGAGTTGAAAGTCATCAACTTAGTTTGATCACAAAGCACTTGGGAATGTGTCAAATACAAAGGCATCCGATAGTAAACATGAACCGGCAATCTACTTACGCAACACTTCTCCTTGCATATGCGGAGAATCGTGAGTGATGGATGTACTATAGTACTGATGAACTAGGCTATCCAATATCATCGTACTCCGGTGAAGTTAATTCGTTAAGGCGGCGGAAAAGGAAGGAACAAAAGTGGCCACTTGATGTCCTCAATTCTTCTGAGAGCATCCTCGCTTCGGCTGATTAAGTCCACATCGTTGAGGGAGGGAGGGTTGCTTCCCCGTCATGGAGGAACGGGCTAGTTATGTACGATGATTATTCCTACGTCTAGTATAAAAATCCTATCGAGGGGGGTCAAAACCTCACAACCTTTAAAAGGTGTCTATTTGTCTTTTGCTATTTGTTTTCTCGTTTTCTTTAACTACACTAAATGTGTGATTCACCATACCTAGGGATCAAGATTCCCTTTTTCTTTGCTTGCCTATGCACATAATGCTCGGCTTCTCTTTACTTCTATGAACAGAGCATGGGCGCTCAATGCGCCCACCACAAATAGCACCGCCCATTGGCCACCCTAATTGAAACTTGTGCGCATGATTCGGAGAGCCACAGGAATCTTTCGAGCGGTATGGGCAGAGCGCACTTGCTCCTTGGGAACGTGGGCATGGGCGAGGTTCTTCGTAGTCTGCTCGCGCGCTGCACAACTCATTAGAGGTGAGGCGCATCTGGCTCAAAGATGCCTCCAACGTCATGGGTCCACCATCATCGAGGACCGAGGATCCATGGAACTTGATCCGTCTCATCAAGGTCTGCAAAGCACCCACAAAACAAAAGAAGGCATCAGGCAGAGATAACATATCATACTTATCTGCTTAATTTATTGACGGTACGGCATTTGTCCTGGTCTGTGCTCTAGCAGTTGTATGTGCTTTGCACGCGTTGCAGACCTCAACGAGACAAATAACCTCCACTCCCCATTAGTAGCCGATCGGCTTCTCACTATCAGGTTAGGATTTACACACTCTTCACTGCAATAGCTAATGCTATCAAAGCGGAACGAAGGTATTCACTAGGCAAGATCTAACTTTTCTATTTCCTCCTGAATTTGGCCAACTTTTTCCCTACAACATCCGCTGTTAATTTCAAGCGGATCTTGTTGATTGTAGCATCGATCGGGCTATTTCAAATTCGGCCACCTTTTTAAATATGCAGTTTTTAGCTGCGTGTCAGAATACTCAAGGGGAAGCATTGCATATTTTCGCACAACCTCCGACACAAGGTAGGCAGTGGGATCAAATCATTTATTATCATTGTTCACCGGGCCGAGGCTTAAACAGGTTTTGGGTCCGGAAGTGCCACCTGCAATACGGACTCAACGGCATCCTGGCTACCGTCTTCGTTGCCTGCTCCATCCTCATATCCAAACCTCAGGGCAGTTCTAGCTGGCACTTTACCCTGAAATGCAGAATCCTCACTTGCAAAGTGCCTAATGCGCCGGGGATCTCAGAAGTGCAGATACAGAGTGGCGCGCTCCCGGTAATACGATGGCAATATAGAGCTGATCGTGCACGGCCACGTCAGCACGGCAGAATGCGATCTTTAGTTGATATACCACAAAAAGGCAAACGAGTGTAACAAATGACTCACCATAGGCGCCATACACGGTGGAGAATAGCCACCGCGGAGCCGCGCATGCCAGGTGTCTCTGCATCTCGGCAATCTGTGACGCACACACTCCCCACACCACCAATAAGTGGCCATCTTCTTTTCGTGCACTGCGAGGCCCCCGTTCTGTCCATTCACGTATCCAGTCACTGCACATCATCGTCGCGCAGTTGGGACATTTGTGTTGCCCAAATAACAGCACACATTGCCGGGAGGAACTGTTGCGATTCTGCTCTTGCGTGTGGCCTCCGCACGACCCTTTACACAACACGGCGGCGGTTTCTTCGCCGCAGCAACATCGCCGGGTGTCACATGTCGCAGCGACATCCCCAGGTGTCACGCGTCGCACTAACATCGCCGGGTGTCACATGCCGCAACAACATCCCTAGGTGTCACACGCCGCAGCAACATCGCCGGGAGTCACACGCCGCAGCAACATCCCTAATATCCCGATGGCGTGCCGAGCTCCCTCTTTCCCTTCGTCACTGTGCAACTATAGTGCAGTCTTTCAACGCGTGGCAAATCAACCGATGGCAGTTCAGCACTGGCGGTACTCCATTGCACATAATGCTAAATTGACGACGTGTGCGATGACCACCACACCACAAATGGCATCATAATGTTGCACTTGCCAGAACCGGCCGCGGCTGTCACAAAACACCTGTCTCTTAGGTGCAGCTGCTGCGGCCAGGAGGGAACGCGGGAGTTCATATGTACATACCGCCGATGCACTGTAGCCCCGGAGAATCTGGTCTAGTCTTGGGATGTTCGCCTCGCTCACTGTCTAGTGGTCAAACAAACAGCCGGCAGCCAACAGCGGTCTTAGCCGCAGCTCAACCATATCATCCAGTCTTGAAGCAGCACCCAGCTGCAAAGCCATCACGCTGCCTCCATACGCAGCACACATCCGCCTCGCACAAAGCACACATCTGCCTCGCACAAAGCACACATCCACCTCACACAAAGCACATATCCGCCTCGCACAAAGCACACACCCGCCTCGCACGCACACATACGCCTCGCACGCACACATCCGCCTCGCACAAAGCACATATCCGCCTCACAAAGCACACATCCACCTCGCACAAGCACACACCGCCTCGCACAAAGCACATCCGCCTCGCACAAAGCACACTTCCGCCTCGCACAAAGCACACATCCGCGTCGCACAAATCACGCATCCGCCTCGCACCAAGCACACATCCGCCTCGCACAAAACACACATCCGCCTTGCACAAAGCACACATCCCCCTCGCACAACGCACACGCAGCCGCACCACGCACTGAGAAGGCGTCATACGGAAGCAGCTCCTCCAGTGGCTGCCGCACGTTGTCTTGAATGATCACTGGAATGCACCCTGCACACAGCCGCCGGCCACCCCACCCCCTCCCTGTTCGGTCGCCACCGCACTCCTTCCCCCTTGCTAGCCGCTGCTCCTTCCCCCTTGCTAGCCGCTGCACTCCTTCCCCCCTTGCTAGCCCCTGCACTCCCTCCCGCATCGCCCTCCACTGCACTCTGTTTCACCCGCCACCGCACTCCTTCCCACCCAGCTCGCCACTGCCTTCCCTACCCCCTTACCTGCAACTACACTCAATCCTACCACGCCCGCCACTGCAGTATCTCCTTGCCTGCAAACACACCCCTCGCCCATGGCCCACCAACGCATTCCCTCTCCCATTGCCCACGATCACACTCCCTCCCCACATCCGCCACTGCACTCCCTTCCCCCTCACCCCCCACAACACTACGCGCCCCCCACGCCCGCTACAAGGGTGGAAGGCATGCACTAGAAAACGAGGCGGGCGGGATGGCAGTGCCATCGGAGGGGGATGCAGCGAGGGGGCTCGCGAGGGCGTGCCGTGCAGCGCCGCCAGTGTTGTCCGACGTCCCCACCCCCTTCCATCGGTCCCTGGGGGTGCTAGGCAGAACACCGAGCTCGCCATCCGAGCATTGTAGTCCTTCACTCTGCCGTTGATGATGTCGAACCCCGCAGTTGCATTGTGCGCCAAGAACACCGCTGTACGGACGTTCCCATCGCGGGCTCTCTCTGGTTGCATGATACCTGTGAGCCAAGAGCGCTTGGTCACCGCTCCATCAGCCTGGCATCAGCCTGTCACCAGCCTGTCATCAGCCTACCATCAGCCTGTCATCACCGCACTGCGCTCGGTGCAACAGGCAGCATGGGAGAGCGGGTTCGAGGAGGGACGGCAGGTCCCATTTGCAATATCAGAGGGAGTCTCCATGCCCCTCAAAGCACGCATCGCCCGGAGGGGATCACGGAATCCCGCATCGTCAGGCCCCTACGTCTCCACCGAGGGGGGCTGAAAAGATGCCTCTCACTCCACCACCAATTTGACAGCGCAGATGACCATGATGACACTGCACTCTTTAGCACCTGGCAGAAAGGTGGCAGCAGTATGTAGTAGGAAAGGCCAAAAACAGTCGTCTTGGGCGCAATATATGCATCCATGATGAATATATGCAAGCACATTGATGATACGGCAATGCGTGCATCACATCTGCCATCCCCTTCGCGCGTGTGAACCAATCATCGAACATATGCGCTGCTTCGCTTTTGACGACAAGCCGGAACACACACGCTGACGCCACAGCTCAGCATCGAAGCGCTGAAGTAGCTTGACCTCACAAAAGGCCCCGCGCGATGGCGACACCAAACTGGGCGCTGCAGCTCTGAAGTATGCGGCAGTTTGGTGTGCCCGCGGAGACCAACAGGCGGAGGGAACTTGCGGGGCGTCTGCTTCAGTATCTGGAAAAAGTGCTGTTGAGGTCACTTGTCCCGAAGCCTCTCTTCTGCACCGTTGCGCAGCGAAATTGGCATCCCGGAGTGTATATCTTCCCCCATCCTCTTATCGCACCCCCCCTTCCTCCAATAACAGGGGGGAAGGATATGATGACTGGACAGAAAGGCATATGCACGGAAGAAGCACTCGCCTCCGGCAAAGAACAGCAGCGTGCTGCGGTTGCCTCGAGCGTGACGCTTCCCTCCTACAGCATGACATCCCCCCACTCCGCATCAGATTCAAACGAGGGGGTCCACATCCGACTCCTGCATTCCCCTCAAGTCACCAGTCATGACCGCATTCTGTTATCTGGGATCAGCGGGATGAGTCAAGCTGAATGCAGCCGCAGAGCTCTGCACCAGCAGGGGGCAGCGTTGACGGGGTAACGGAGCGTTCGCGAGCACAGCCAGGGGTCAACAAGGGGGTCTGTAAGGGGCGCTCCAAGCGAGCGAACAGCCAGGGGTCAACAAGGGGGTCTGTAAGGGGCGCTCCAAGCGAGCGAACAGCATATGCCGGAGCCATGCACCCGGGTGGGGATAGAGATCGCAGCGAAGCTTGTGAAAGGGTCTGCTGCACTCAGTGACAGGGCTGAGCGGGGAAGAGCGGCGGGCGGACCGAAGAGCGGCGAAGTCTTGTCATCCAAGTGCTGCAATGGCGGCACGTTGACGTCGTGCCCGAGGCGGAAGTTGCCCGTCTGGATGTTCCCGTTGTGCTGCAGGAAGATGGCGTTTGATATGGAAGCGGGGACTTCTTTCAGATTGAAGTGGTCGGTTATACCGTAGTCGCCGGTGATCACCTGCCAAGCGGCGCGGTGGCCCTCGTCAGTGCGCGAGCTGTGCTTGGGCCGCGGCTGTGAGCCTATCGCAACGTCTCTGCCCCCTGGCATAGGGGTTATTGAGAGTAAGACCTGACGCGACATCATGCAATACGATCTGGCATAATGACATTACGATTCGGTCGATCTCGGCGATTCCTATTGCAGTTTGCAATACGGATTCACGGTTTCGGGCGAGGATGCAAGGGGAAATCCACGCCACCGGTCCACATTTGTTTTACGAACCGCACGTCATCTAACCGTACCGATGCATAGTCCTCAACAAGCCCTATTCAAATATATTACCTTTTCTGATATCGGACGGTTGGAGGCTTGGAAAATTTATGTCAAAGTTTGGATCAACGGTCATAATGTTATCATTCAGGAAGGTTGTAAATGGAATCGCCAAAAATGGCTGGATCGTATGGCAGATTGCGTTGGGTCAGGTCTTGTTCTCAATAACCCCCATGCCTGGGCAGCCTGTCCATAAGCTGGCTAACTAGAACTGCAACGGAATAGGCCGGAGCGTGCTGACAAGAGAGCAGGCACAGGTTGACGGCATCCGGGCACGCCCCCGCACACACCACATGCACCGCAGCATACCGCGCACGCCACATGCACCGCAGCATAACGCGCACGCCACATGCACCGCAACATACCGCGCACACCACATGCACTGCAGCATACCGCGCACGCACATGCACCGCAGCATACCGCGCACGTCACATGCACCGCAGCATACCGCGCACGCCACATGCACCGCAGCATACCGCGCCCACGCCACATATACCGCGCACGCATGCACATGCACGCCACATGCAAACATACCGCGCACACCACATGCACTGCAGCATACCGCGCACGCCACATGCACCGCAGCATACCGCGCCCCGTCACATGCACCGCAGCACCGCGCACGCCACATGCACCGCAGCATACCGCGCACGCCACATGCACCGCAGCATACCGCGCACGCCACATGCACCGCTGCATACCGCGCAACATACATACGCCACATGCACCGCAACATACCGCGCACGCCAAATGTGTCACAAAACATCGCCCAGCCAAGTGGAATGTCATAGCCGCCGTGGATGAAGGGTGTGGCCGCCAAGTGGCATACACAGCCAAGACGGCCGCCGTTCCAGGCGGACGGCACACCCATCCTCTAACGCCACGACGCCAATGTCGCCGGTGATTGGCACACGCCTCTGGGTAAATCTGGTGAAAGCATGGGAGGCGTGGAGAGCGCGGAGGTGGGGGGACACTTGCAGGTGATCGCGGCCGCCAGCCTTCTCGAGGTAGGTCCACGTCTTCTCGACGTACTCCCACGCATCTAGGAACTTCCTCCGGACGTCCTTGAAGAACCCTGACTGCATCGCGCCAAGACGGAGATCAAACCGGCATCGGAGCGCGGCCCCAGGGAGGCGCCCATGCGACAGACACGCGTGAGGGTGCGCGCCCGGCGCCTAAGGGCGGATACATACATGCGCTCATATCGCGCGGCAAGGGGGCAAGGGGGCAAGGGGGCCGCCCAGCACCTTGCGCGGATTGAAGGGGACGAAAAAGAGGTCCGCCGTCTCCGGGTCGGGGGTGCGGTACTCGCTATTCAGTAGGCGGTCAAGCATGAGGGTGCCAACTGGGCGGTCGGCTTTGCGGTGTCCAGTATACCTGCACCACTTGCCCTCGTCCCTCGCCTCCTTCACGAATCTCTGCAGGGCGCACACGCGGAGGCGCGCTAGGGACGCTGCGCGCGCTTGGAGCCGAACCATGCGCAACGCGGGGCTCGGCACCCACCACGTGTCAAACTGCGGCGGCAGGTCGTAAATGTAGATGTACGGCCGCCGGCTGCCCTTCGTGGTCTTATTCCAGAGCACCGGTGCCTTGGGATCGGGGCCCCACGAGATGGAGCAGTCCACCCCCCAGAAGCCGTGGTTGCATTGGCAGAAGCCTGCATGGGGCGGGCAGCCCCCAGATGCGCGCTCCCCCCCCAGTGCTCATCCCGCTTGCCATGTCATTTTCACGATGCACTGATCGAGCTGAGCCCTGATAGACAGACGATGGGGCGCCGGCTCGAGTCGTCCGAGAGAGCCTCGTCTGCGCGTCCGTAATGCCACTTCAGCAGATCCCGCTTACTGTGTTCTCCATCAGCGAAAGGGCGGACTTTTGCCGCGGCTCTGCAGGCTCGGGAATGGAGTGAGAAGGTGTGAAGCCACATTGCGTGCGGGTGCTGATGAGGGCGGCCACGGCGCTCTGCTGAGGGTGCCGGCCTCGCAGGCTGCAGGGCGGAGGTTAGACGCTACGTTGGCGCGAGATAGCCTCCACCACGTGAAGTCGCCAGGATGCGAATCCCTCGCTGCCCTATGCCTATCCGATATTGTCACTTTGGCTTCTAGATTTTGTCTAGGTTTTGTCTAGATCCTGTCTAACATTTATATTCCTCATATAATGATATAAGGGTACCTTTGAATAGTAGTGACAATACCGGACAAGCCTCCGCTGCCCCGGGCTGCGATAAAAGCCCTGCCAGTAAAGCACAAGGAAGATGCGGGCTGGTAATACGGAGGGGTCTCCAGGCTCGCCGTGTCCTTCAGATGGTCTTTGGGAGCAGCACCCTCGAGACTTCCGAGAGCGCAAGTTGTACGGGCATGCTGCTTTTGACCTACCTGCTTGGCGCATGGATGATTTCTCGGGGAGCGCGCGTCCCCCGGGTACGGCAGCATGCGCAAGCATGCGGCTCGCCAGCGGACAGCCGGCGGGCAGGTTCCCAGCGGCTCGCCAGCGGTCAGCCGGCGGGCAGGTTCCCAGCGGCTCGCCAGCAGACAGCCGGCGGGCAGGTTCCCAGCGGCTCGCCAGCAGTCAGCCGGCGGGCAGGTTCCCAGCGGTTCGCCAGCAGTCAGCCGGCGGGCAGGTTCCCAGCGGCTCGCCAGCAGACAGCCGGCGGGCAGGTTCCCAGCGGCTCGCCAGCAGTCAGCCGGCGGGCATGTTCCCAGCGGCTCGCCAGCAGTCAGCCGGCGGGCAGGTTCCCAGCGGCTCGCCAGCAGTCAGCCGGCGGGCAGGTTCCCAGCGGCTCGCCAGCAGACAACCGGCGGGCAGGTTCCCAGCGGCTCGCCAGCGGTCAGCCGGCGGGCAGGTTCCCAGCGGCTCGCCAGCGGTCAGCCGGCGGGCAGGTTCCCAGCGGCTCGCCAGCAGTCAGCCGGCGGGCAGGTTCCCAGCGGCTCGCCAGCAGACAGCCGGCGGGCAGGTTCCCAGCGGCTCGCCAGCAGCCAGCCGGCGGGCAGGTTCCCAGCGGCTCGCCAGCAGTCAGCCGGCGGGTCGGTTTCCCGATCCCACCTCGACGTTGCTTTGGGAACGGTCCCCGATGCTCGCGGCTGACATGTTTCACGCGGATGCGGAGAATGACTCAGGAGAGTGACCTCATGAGCCGAAATGAGCCGCGACGAGCCGACCAATGCAATTTTGTGAGGCCCATTTAAAAAGAGCTAATCGCCATGCCTCCGTCTCGAGGTCGCATGCCAGAGCCCAGATTGTCACACCGGATTCAGACTCCTTCGAGGTCACATGTCAGAGCGCAGATCGTCACACCGGATTCGGACTCCTTCCTTACCTCACGTGTGCGAGCGAGTCAGCTGCCCCTCACTGATCCCACGGAGCCCGTATCGGGGATCGCCTCCGGAGCGCATCCCTCAGGCAACTGCGCAGCACCCGGGCAGCGGCGCTTGCGCGGAGCTCACCGTTGTGGCACATGCCTCGGCTGCTGCAATCACCCAAGCACGTGCGCGAGCTCCAGGACTCGCACAGCGCTCCCTGCACGCACCTCCCCCACTGCATGGGCGTGAATGGACGGCTGCTGTGCAGAAGAAGGCGCGTGAGGGGGCGCCTCGTAATCGAGGACGCTGACGGCCTTGTGGGCGCAGGTGGGCAAGGACGCGCCTCGTAGCCAGCGAAGCAGATGCACTTCTCTCTGTCGCTGCACCATCCATGAAAGCTGCAGAACTTGGGGCAGCTGCATCCCCGCACACCGCCCACCTCAGTAACGAACCCTCTGTGTTTCTGCCCCTTCCCCTCTATTGGAGAGCATCCGCCCCCGATGACCCGGTGAAAGCCCTACCCAAGTCATCCAGCATGACATCAAATGGAGCACTCCGTTGGGAGCGGTAGTAATACAGCCACTCCAGACATTTGCCGGACACTCCAGGGGGGACAGCTATTAGGGTTTAGCGCGTCAGCATCTGCATGCTCCATACATCGCTGCAGAGAGAGATGTGTGGTAGGCATCCCATAAGACAACTATTAGGGTTTAGCGTTGTCAGCATCTGCATCCTCCATACGTCACTGCAGAGAGAGAGAGGTGTGCCAGGCATCCCATGAGACAGCTATTAGGGTTTAGCGTTGTTGGCATCCGCATCCTCCATATGTCACTACAGAGAGATGTGTGGCAGGCATCCCATGAGACGGCTATTAGGGTTTAGCGTTGTCAGCATCTGCATCCTCCATAAGTCACTACATAGAGGGAGGTGTGGTAAGCATCCTGTGAGACAGCTATCAGGATTTGGCGTTGTCGGCATCTGCATCCTCCATACGTCACTACAGAGAGGGAGGTGTGGCAGGCATCCACCAGATAGCTTTAAGGGCTTCAAGGTTGTGGGGTGCAAGTGTACAACATGGAGGAATCAAGATCAGTAGATCACTGGGGTGTTACAATAGGTCTAGAGGGAGGTCACCTAGAAAGTGGCAGTGCTTTCATAAGTTCGGGGGAATTGCTGGGGAGCGGGAAGATTTTCCACTTAACACCCGGTGCCTTGACGTCAATCGTGTATGACACCTGCCCTCCATGGCGCGCCCCGGCCGTAAGCCGACACAGCTCAGTGGCACGCCGTGAGCCAGCACAGCTCAGTGGCGCGCCCCGACCATCAGTTAAGCCAGAATTGCAGCCATAACTTGCTTTACCCAAATTATACCTTCCAGCAAGCCCTCAGTGGCACTACCTTCCAGCAAGCCCTCAGTGGCACTACCTTCCAGCAAGCTAAGTGGCACTACCTTCCAGCAAACCCTGGCACTACCTTCCAGCAAGCCCTCAGTGGCACTACCTTCCCTCTCGCCAGGTCAGTCCACACGGAGAGGGCTGCCACCTGCGAGCCTCATACATGGCGTCCAAGGCCCGCACACTTTCTGGTGGTGCTGCCGGCTCGTACTCGTAGCACACTCGTTGAGTACCAGGTATGGCGCCTTCACCACCCCAGGCTCTGTAGCAGGCCTGTCTCCAAGCTCCCCCCGAGTTTCACACCCACCCCCCGTAGTTGCATAAAATGGCCCTATCCAACCCATCCGGGATGCCCCCCCCGCGCTTTCCACATGCGCTGCCGACCTATCCCTCGCGGCTGCCTGCGTCTCCTTGCTTCTTCTCGCTCTCGCCAGCTCAGCACAGCACCACGCCTTCCTCCACGGTAGCAAGGAACCCTCTCCGAAGGTTCCTTTCTCCTCCCCGATCTCTCTCGTCTCCGCCCTGGACCTCACAAGCCGGGAAACGGAGTAGTGTAGCTGCTCCTTCGCCAGAGTGGCCCCGCCATGTGGAGGAGGGCAGCGCTCTCGGCAGGACGTCACCTTGAAGCAGGCACAGCTTAGTGGCACTCCGGCGCTACACGCGACCTCGTACCTGCGCCGTTACCGTCACTGCCACCTCATCCCCCCCACTGCAGCAGGTCGGACTTTGCCCCAGGCCATGAGCTGCCGGCAGCGCTCGGAATGATGAATGCGTGAGAGGAGCTCGCACACCGAAGGCAGCAGTTCGCAATGTGGGGCGCAGCGGCGTGGGGCAGGTACTGTAGATAGAGATCACACACAGAAGGCAGCAGGTAGCAATGTGAGGTGGCAGTGGGGGGCACCCTGAAATTAGCTTGCATACGGAAGGCAGCATTTGGTGTAAGGTGGCAGAGGGAGGCACCCTGGAATGAGCTCACACTCGGGCATGGCCGGCTCGGAGCAATCCACCCCTGTGCGGTTTACCGGGCAGTCACAGCTGGCCAAGAAGCCACCCTCTCCGCAACGCTTAGTCCCAGCTGCCCCAGCACCCAGCAGACACTGAGTGTGACAGCGCCACAGCGCCACCTGGCAAGCACTGAGCGCCATAGCGCCACCTGGCAAGCACTGAGCACAATAGCACTGTCTGGAGAGCACAGAGTGCCCTGGCACCTCGCACGCTAAAGTGCCACCTGGCGAGCACTGAGCGCCAGAGCGCCACCCTGTGTCACCCTCAGAATGACGGCGCCACCCTTGCGGTGCATAGGGGATAGTGGAGGCGCGGCGTGCACCGTGACAGCTCCTCATTGCAGGTGCCGTGCTTGCATCTGCCCCCGCAGCGCGGCGCAGCCAGCAAATTCCCCGATGGGTTGGTCACTGAGTCAACTGCCTGGCCCAAGGAGACTGTCGGCGGCTGGGCCTGCTGTTTGCCGCCGGTATTGCTGGTACTTTGCACCAATTTCGCCTCGCTTGGCTTCAGTTGTTTGTGGTGGAATACTATCGAATCTCGGACAGATGCCATGTTAGCTGATGTTCGCGTCGATGTCTCAGACCTCCCGGATCCGACAAGCCGGTGCATCTTCGGGACTGACTTTTGCTTGGCAAGCTTTGGCACAGTCGCTGATATTGGCGTTGATGTCTTGGAGCTTGTAGGTTGCACAAGCTTGTGTGCCTTCGGGGGGGTGATTTGCCTAGAAAGCTTTACAGCGGCTGATGTCCTCGTCTGTTGCACCTGTTTCATTTTTGGAATATTGTTTCGAGATCGCTCTTTCCGGTCAAAAAGCAGATTTCGAAACGTGCGTAAATCTAAAGCAGAGCCTTGTTGAGTCCGGGAGCGGAAGAGGCCCCTCTGCTCCGCGGATCCAGAGAACTCTGCGATGGAACGTTCGCGTCCCTCGCTTGCCAGAGGTGCGGTGCCCGGTTGCGGCAGTGGCGACTTTTCGTTCACTTGTCGCACTTGTGGCTGCGAACGCTGCGGAGCTTGTGGAGGCTTCGAGCTGAGCGCTGGCCGCGCAGAGCTCCTTTCCCGAGGACCCGCAGAGTCGGGGGCAAATCCTGGTGCAACCTGAACTATGCTCTCGCTCGTGCCTACCGTACCAACGTCCACGGGCTGTGAGCTATTTGGTGATGTCCGCACTTCTTTGTCAGCACTGTGCCTGACGTGTCCCTGTACTGTATCCGACGGTTGCCTGTGCATCCAAAATACCGAGAGCCATAGTACAATGACGAGCAAGATCATCGCGAGCTGTAGTGCATTTGAAGCCCTGTTTCATAGCACAGCTTATTCAGTTTGAAGTGCTGCCAATCGTGCAAACGCACTTCGATCCCTGTGTGAGGGCTCCTCCTCAAGGTCTCAGAAGCCATTAGATCGCATATGCCTCCAACACGGCCAGCGTGTCTGCCTGCGCGTGTAGGAACATGTGAAGATACCAGCGGGCCCTCAGTTTGAGCAGCGCTGTCATGGATGAGTGTCATACTGGGTACGCGCGCACCTCACCAACTTGTCCAAGAGTGAAACAGGAGCGGCGTCCCGATTCTGCCAAGATGAGAGCCCACACATTTACTTCTCAATATGTGAGCATATATTTCTTGACGTGTGTCTCAGCACGTTCTTAATCAATTCAGCGACACACTACCTTGCTATTCCATCAGGGCTATATGACAACAGCATAAAACAGGCGTTAAGAACTGTATCGGTTCCTCTGGGTGGCTGGCCATCTGTCTCTCCGGCATTGTGTTGAGTGTCGACTGCGTTGGGGTCCTCGACGACAACCGGTTCAAGCCAACAATGAGAAAAAAAAAGGGCCTTGACTTACCGGGGATTTTACCTTGTCCGCATTCGTGTTTTGTATCGCACACTTCGAAAGTGTAGAGGACTCGCTGGCCATGGCGCGAGGAGGCACTCTTAAACGCGTAAGCCTAACCCTAGCTGTGGGCGGACAGCTGTTGGGAGCGGAATCTCCTGAATAATGGCAAAGTGATCATTTTTGGAGGCGGATTACTCGTGAAGGTATCGAGCAGATAGACCAACTTCAGTCAAGTGCATCAGTCATGCACCACGTTTCGACGATTTGGAGAACACAACTCGGAGAGGTTCTCACACACACCCCCTCTTGGCCCTAGCTATATGCGACTGCCATCAAATCAGAATATCTTCGAGACCCACGTCCGTATCTTCCTTGAAAAATGTAACTCACATAACTCATTTGACGCGCCTCCAAACCCCTAATATTTTTCGTGTAGCCTTTGATTGCAAAATGGTCAGCGAATATTTTTCACCGTATTTTTCCCCCTTTTATTATTGTATAATTTGGTTAGATATGGAAAATGCTAGGTTCTATGTGTGTCCTTTTTTTTACGTTGTTGGCAGCTAGCTAGATGTGGAAATTGAATACTAAGTGCAGAGCTCCACATCTCCGCAATGAATACTCGCTTTAAATTTGTTTGATTGGATCCTTCCTGGGTCAGATTGAGTGTCCGGTTGTAACAAGGTATTTTGGGGCGGACATCTGTCATCGATAATCGATGCAAAACTCACTCATCATGAAGATTGTAAAACACAATCGGAAGGATCGATTTCTACAGTGGATCACACATCTTATATTCAGATTACCGAGACGTCCATCTTATGGGAGCATCCGCAGACCCCAAACTGGGCCGCACTCGTCGGCTCATGCGATGGAGACCACGCCACGCGCAGGCGTGTCCCACCCGACCATTCGATTGTTCGCATTCTGATTTAGGCTCACGCGCTCACCCTCGCCGAGTGAACAGCTCGACGAGTAGGAGTTCCGAGCTAATCTGCTCTGAACGCTCAAGTCCGATTGATTTGCTGATTCGCAGTCCTCCAGTCTCCAGTTCGCGGTCCGGTTGATTTTCTGATTCGCAGAAAAGACTTCGCGATGCGAAGGAGTCATTTTTTTAAATTGTATTTTTTTGTAGTTTTATTTAATTTTAGGGGATTGCAAAAACGCATGCACATTAAAATTGAAGGAATTGTGGGCATGTTTATGTACCATCAATATCTAAACATCGTTTTGTTCTCAAGAAAGCTAGCTAAACTTCCGCATCCGCATTGGTACGACGGCTACCGCTGTAGCATTATCGAATTGATAATCGGAATCGTCGGCATCTGAAAACAATTGATATTTTGCCTCTTTGCCTGTCACAAGTCGTACTAATAAAGATACGACACTATATGACCATATTGCTCCTTTGGAAAAGCATGTGTCGGATGAGCATTCGCTTCGTTCGTGGTTCCAAGTTTGCATCGAAGGTCTCGGTGTTGGTATTGTAATGAGTCGGAGGGGATTTGAAGGCTACCTTCTTCTCCGGAAGCCCTTTCCCCATATGCTGCGACATCTTGTCGTTGCAACTCTTCGCACAGTAATAATATGCATAATGCAAATACTTCGTCACGCACAAGCGTGTGAGGGCCTTCGGTAAGTACAAAGGTTGTGACCACTCGTTGCGTTAGTTGAACATGGGAAGCATACCTACTACCATTGTCACGGGGAAGCTGAAATCCCCCCCCACTGTATGGGGGTCCAGCTTCTCCTAGTATCACCCCTTGCTGCGTCTATCACTGGTCGTGTGTCACCGTATGACACTCACCTGCTAGAAAGCTCACTCCCGTAATCCTTCTATCAGTTTTGTTATCACCGGTTTCCCCAGCCACTGCTTTCTGAGTCCCTGTTGCAGTGAAACTGTTATATCAAGGTATGGCTTACGCGAGGTCGACTTTACACAAAACTTCCGATTTTCTAGATCGTGAGATAAATGCGATTGAAGTGTGCTCTTAAGTATGGTTAAGTAGGGGAGGTAACCGAGCGGTATCGGCCATAACTTTTCAATGCCTGGGTCAATTGTATACCCAGAGCGCGCAATATGTTTAGATTGGTTTAAGCGACATGTTTATCGAATGAAAATATTTTCCGAAGTTTTGTGTAAAGTCGACCTCGCGTAAGCCATACCTTGACATGGACCTCACTTGGACCGACCAGTGTTAAAGGCTCGCTCTCACGCTGCCCCCATGAGGATTAGCGGGTCCCCGAGATTTTACAAAAAAAAAACGCCGGGTCTAGGGAACGAAACAGGGTCCATGTGGTGCAAAAATGTCTGACCATGCATGGACCTCGCATGGACTTGCGTCGGACCACACATGGACCGACGGCATGGACCTGTGATGAAGCCTATGGGACCGACGCACAGTTTCACATTTTTGGGGATTCGAGTCACATGGACCTCACATGGACCTATCTAAAGAACGTGGGCGAGGCAAACAGCGGTGTAAAGAATTCCTCGTTGAGAGATAGCGAAAATCGACCCAAAAATCGGAAAAAACAAAAATTATGCACAAGAAAGGGCAGGTTGACTGCAATATATCCCGCCAAACAAAAAAGCAAAAATACGTTTTTCCCGTGAGATATCGGCATTTTTGTGCGTGCGATTTTTTCAAATCGAACTAAAGGGAAAAAATCGAAGAACAGGTGCTCTGTGGGAATGCTTTCCTGTTCCCAGCGAACGGTGCAATCGGCGGACTCGATGCACTCCCCTATCCTAATCCAACGGTCCCCATGAGTTGCTTAAACTCAAAACGGCGTAAGGGGGGATCGAACCCACGACCGACCACCTTGACTCAGGAAAGTTACCGTTATTACGACCACTTCGCCATGTACGAAATGTTGTGGAGAAAAGCGCGTTCTGATGAAAGTTGTCAAAAAATCAGGGCATTATGGATAATCCCCCCCCGCAATTTCGAATTTCAAAAAGATCCCGCGCGAGTTGACTCGATCGCGTGGACCGACGTTGGACCTCGATGGAACCAATGCTGTCCACCTTGGTACAATGCCTCGCCTGGCGGCGCAGAAAGTCAAAGAACTTTGAATTCTTTGAAGACCTTCGTTCCTCGCTCGCACTACCGCCTCACAACCTCAGTCCTCACAGCCTCACGCACAACCTCCGTCCGTCCACGCAGCTAGCACAGACATCGATGGCCCCTTCACGCAAGACACGCAGCAAAGACGAGAAGAAACTGTCTTCCCGGCAGACGACCCTCCCTCAGTCTGAAAACACCCAGCTGGGGGAGCTCATGCGCCAGTTTGCAGCCCAGCAGCAAGAAATGCAGGGTCTCCGGCAGCAGCTGGCAGCAGGGCTTGCTGGTGCTGCTGCTGTGCCTGCGCAGCACCCGGCCGTCAAGGTGGAAGCAGGTGCTACAGGCAGCACGCCTGGCGATGCGGGGGGGGGTCTTCCACACGACAAATGAAGCCCCCCAGCATCTCGTGAAGTCATTGCAGCGGTCGACAAATTTAGTTTGCGGAAATAATTTAAAAAGTGGAGTATGGGCCCCTGGATGCACCATCTCCACGCTGGAGGAAGAGAGCCTGGACGAAGCCATTGAGGCGATCAAAACGGCGACGCCAGGCTTCTCGTACGAATGCGTGCGGGAATACATAAAAAACCGACTGACATATATGAAATGTCAGACCACCACCTTGGGGAGGTGGAAGCTAAAGACCACAAAAGAATGCCCGACGGGGTTTTTTCCAGCGTTTTGACGGCCCGGCCCGCGGCGTCCGGGTGGCATCGGACGCCACCGGCGAGCTGCCCGGCAAGAAGACCACCGAGACGGTGCTGAATTACTTCGACGCCGGGCAGCCCACGGAGGGGCCCCTCTTTGAAGCCTTCTGGGCACTGGAGGGGGTGCAGTACGTCAAGCCCGCCGACGTGCAGCCCGCCAACTTGGGGAAGCCCGCCGCCGGGCTGGACAAGGATCAAGGGGAGAAGATCCCTGCCCCAGTCGCGCCCGAGAAGCAGGGCAAGGAGAAAAAGAGTTCGTTCGTGTGGCCACTGGTAAACAAACATACCTGTTATGTTTTTTTACCCTGGACCCCTTTGTTTTAAGAGGGACGGTACAGGGGCCACGTTTAGCCCTCGTACCGAACCCACGCTGGACCGACCCACAGTGTGGTAGGACCGCTCCAGCTGAACTGCAGTGTGTGAGTGTGGGTACGATGTCGCTGACTGCTATTGGTTTGGGGCTGGGTCGCAGGCGGATGACTCCACACTGGTGCTCGGGTCATTCGTCGCCGTGCACCGCATCCGCTCCAAATCCGTTACCCCCTTCCCCGAGGAGTTCGCCTCCTCACTCCTCGACTACGACAACAATCGGTTCGAGTTGTGTTACGGGGTGGTGGAGGGGGTCCCCGGGGGGAGCAGTGTGAATATTGCCAAGGGAGGCAATATCCCCAAGGACGTCGTGGAGGTTTTGCTCAAGTTCGGAGTAAAACTTTCCCCCCACGACGAGAAGGACGAGCCCGGGGACCATCACGACCGCATCCTTGCGATGCACGAGCATTCCATCACGAAGTTGCTCGCTCTCCCCTCCAACTCAGAAGAAAAAATAAACAAAACAGAACTCCAGCACGACGGCAAGTCGATAATGGAGGCAGGCATCCTGGTGTGGTAAGTAACCCTTCAGTTCGCACGTTTTGCCCTCTGTAAACCTGGGCCCGTTTACCTCTGTAAACCTGGGTCCCGCACGGTCCGGTGTTCTGCCCGCACCCCGCACCCGTATGTCCTGTATGGTCCCACGTGTCGCCCCAACCCCGCCCCAGTATACTCTGTGTACTGTGTTGAGGTGTGGTGTGTCTACGTATGCAGGTTGCCAGCAGGGAACATTGCTTACCCTGACGGGCCGGCCCGGGGCCGCTTGATGCCGCTCCGGGCCGCTCGCGGGCCGATGATGTGCCCACTTGCGGGCCGTCCATAATTTCGCACCGGCCATGTTTCGGCCAAAGAAAACAAGTACTTTCGATACTATTTTAACAATTCGCCATACTTAAATCCAAAATTTCGCGCCTGCGGCGGGCAGTTTTAGTGTTCGGCCGATTTGGCCGATGGCTGGCCTATGATATTATCGCATCCGGGCCGATGGAGAAAAATAAAGCAATGTACTCTGGTTGCCAGTCAGTAACGTCAAGCTCAGCAAAAATGCCTCTAAGGTATTTGCTGGTATGAAGGTGCAGAGCGCCAAGGAAGCTTCCGAACGAAGTACTGCCAGCCACGCCGCCAAGGAGGCCCGCAAAAAGGTGGCAAAGGAGATGCTCGTCAAGGCCAAGAGGAAAGCGGATGGGGGCGACGAAGCCGAGAAAAAGAAGAGGAAAAAGGGCAAGGCAGCTGTAACGGAGGAGGCCGAGGAGGCCGAGCAGGCCGAGCAGGCCGAGCAGGCCGGGGAGGTGGTGGAGGACATGGAGGCGTCCGGGGATGGTGATGAGAATGGTGATGGGCCCTCGGATGGGAATGGAGAGGATACGCAAGACGAAGATGCGCAAGACGAGGAGGGGGCAAGGGCAGGGTATGATAGTGGTGACGAAGAATAGCAATCATTTTGTGTAGAACTGCCGTACTGTTTTTGCCGTCCTGACCACTTCACTTGTAAATATTGTTTATAATTGCATTGTATACTAAAATAATCATATGGACCCGCTGAATAACCATATGGACCCACAAAATAATCGCATGGACCCGCTTGTTGATCACATGGACCCGTTTTACAATCGTATGGACCCGCTTAATACCCACACGAACCCGCCGAATAATCGTATGGACCCACAAAATGATCACATGGACCCGCTGAATAACCGTATGGGCCCACAAAATAATCGAATGGACCCGCTTGCAGAGCACATGGACCCGTTTTACAATCGCATGGACCCGCTTAATACCCACACGAACCCGCCGAATAATCGTATGGACCCACAAAATGATCACATGGACCCGCTGAATAACCGTATGGACCCACAAAATAATCGAATGGACCCGCTTGCAGAGCACATGGACCCGTTTTACAATCGCATGGACCCGCTTAATACCCACACGGACCCGCGAATAATCGTATGGACCCACAAAATAATCACACGGACCCTCTGAATAACCATATGGACCCACATAATAATCGCATGGACCCGCTTGCAGAGCACATGGACCCGTTTTACAATCGCATGGACCCGCTTAATACCCGCACGGACCCGCCGAATAATCGTATGGACCCACAAAATGATCACATGGACCCGCTGAATAACCGTATGGACCCACATCATAATCGAATGGACCCGCTTGCAGAGCACATGGACCCGTTTTACAATCGCATGGACCCGCTGAATAACCGTATGGACCCACAAAATAATCGTATGGACCCACAAAATAATCACATGGACCCGCAGAATAATCGCATAGACCCACATACTAATCACATGGACCCGCTTAATGCCCACGTGGACCCGCCGGATAATCATACGGACCCGCTTAATACTCACACGGACCCGCTAGATTATCGCTTGGACCCGCCTAAATACCACATGGACCTGCCGAGTAATCATATGAACCCATCGAGCGAGCGCCCAAACGGGGGTGGGGGGGGGTCCATGCTGGGTCCATGTGATGCATTCCCTACGGGTCCATGCGAGGTCCATGCGTCGCATGGACCCGTAGGAATGTCTGACCATCGGACCCATGTGGCCCTCACCGGTCCATGTGGGGTCCATGTGATGATAACTGAGTGGTCCCCGCGAAGTCCATGTGATTGTACCTACCGGTCCATGCGGGGTCCATGTGGGGTCCATGCGTCGCATGGACCCGTAGGAATGTCTGACCATCGGACCCATGTGGCCCTCACCGGTCCATGTCGGGTCCACATGCTACGTACACACTAAGAGGTATCACATGGACCCCATATGGACCCGTAGGGAGGGTTCATGTGAGGTCCATGTGACTGAAAACCGTATGGACCCCACATGGACCTTCAGTGGACCCCATATGGACCCCTAGGGAGAAATTTCTGACTATTTGGGGCATGCGAGGTCCATTCCAAGTCCACGGGGGTCCACGTGAGGTCCATGCGGGGTCCATGTGATTTATGAATCACATGGACCCGTCCCTATTTGGTAGGGCACCACCTGGGGGAGCACTGGTCCATGCACGTTGATGCCGACGACCACGACGCCCGCGACGACGACGCGCTGACGCTCTGGGAAGAGGCGTGCGGTTGGGTGGATGCCTACCTAAGCAGCAGAAGGCACGTTCCCGTCACCCGGGCGCTGTGCGGCGAGTGTGTGGACGGGCAAGCAACCAGCCTAGACACGCGCCCGCTCCCTCAGCAAACCGTGTCCCACCTCCACAACGGATCCGTGGTCATAGAGCTCTGCGCAGGCTTGTGTTCGGGTCTGGAGGCATGGCTCATCGCAGGCGGCAACGTCACCAAATACGTCTACTGCGATAACAACGCGAAAAGTCGGCAAGTTGCGAAACGTAGACTAGTGCAACTGCACAACCGGTTCCCGCAACAACTCCCTCTGGAAGCCCTCCACGACGCCTTCACCTCAGTGCCCCAAGATCTCAGACGAATAACACGCAGTGACCTTCTCTCCCTCACCAGCGAGAGTCCGTACATCTTCGCCATGGTGGGCACAGAATGCCAGGACCTCTCAGCGGCTGGGTCCCTGCGAGGGTTGAAAGGTCGGCACTCGTCAGTCCTATACGACGTGGTGCGCGTGCTGGGACAGCTGCAACTCCTGGCGGGGCGTGACAGGTTCGCTTACATGATCGAGTGCGTGGCAGCGCAGCATAACTTCAACAGCCGCGAGGTCCGCGACGTTATGCACCCCCTCATGTGCTCCATGATTGGCATGCCCATCACCGTCGACGCAGCACGCATGGGGGCGCGCGCACACCGCCTGCGGAACTACTGGACGAACATGGCCGGGTACGTAGACGCACAATCCGTGCTGGGCGCCGTGGAGCGAGACCCCTGTCGCCTCGTGAGGGACATCCTGGACCCCGGCCGCACCGAGCAGGACGCCGCCGACGACACCGCCTCCGGCCACTACCCCTGCAACGTGCACGGAGAGCCCATGAGGGCGTGGCCCACCATGATGTCCTTTCCAGACTCTTACCAATTCAGGGACGGCAGGAAGGGCACCGTCTGGGATCACGCCACACAGCAGTGGGGGCCGCCCACACCCGAGGAGAAAGAGCGCGCCATGGGATTCCAGACCGGAGCCACACAAGCACCCGGCGTCTCAGCGCGCGAGCGAGGTGAGATGCTGGGCAGGGCCTTCGACGTCCGCTGCGTTTCCCGCATCCTGACCATATGCTACGTGCTCAACCGAGCAGAAGCCCCACGGTTGCAAATTGAGTCGAGACACTCAATCTCCGAGCATGCCGCGCCCAGGGCCTCCTCCCACCACTGCGAGGAGGGGGAGGAGTCACCCGTGGAACCCCCTGAAGCTATCGTAACCCAGTGGGCAGCAGCCCTCAGCACCATCAAGCGGTCAGCCCGGTTGGAGGCATCCGAGCTACGGCAGCTGTACGGGCCTGGCGCCACAGCCTCGCTTATACGTGCAGCACACCAGCCACCGCCTGAGTGCTGCGGTCAACGACCCCACGACAAGAGCGGACTAGGCGCGGCGCCAAGTGAGAACGCCGCCACAACACACGACCCAACCACCTCCCTCAGCACCCCCATACAGTTCGTGCCCGCTAGGGGCCCCACACCCGCACTCCACACAGACTTTCAACGACAGGCCCATATCCCTCGACCCAGCTTCCCCAGCGAAAAGGTCACCCGGACTCTCAGCGCTGCGGCCGAGGTACGCGAGTCGACAGAACCATACGACGACCAGGCAATGCTGCGGTGGCTGAGAGGCGAACGCCCCGGCGACCCCTCCCTCCTTGCTTCCGTAAGCAAACGAGTCCAACACTACGCACTCGAAGGAGAAACCCTGATCCGTATCCTGCCCAACGGGGCAAGGCGCCCAGTGCCACCAGTGGACCAGCGACGCCGCATCGTTCAGCAAATGCATGAAAGGTGTGGACACTTTGGCCGCCGACGCACCGCAGCCATGGTAAGAGACGCGTTCTACTGGCCCAAGCTGTACGACACATGCTCCGACGTCGTCAGCAAGTGCGACGCCTGCGCCCGCTACCGCACCACCTTCGACAAGCAGCACGCCCCTCACCTGAACCCACTGGAAGTCAAGGGCATGTACTACCGGTTTTCCACCGATTTGGCCAAAATGCCCCGCAAGGCCAAGAACAACTACCAATACGTCATAGTAGTCGTGGAGCACTTCACCAAATACGTCTGCCTCATCCCTCTGCACACCAAAGAACCAGCGGAGACCAGAGCATATATCTTCCAAAAGATTTTGCGGCCCGCAGTTGCAAATCTTTCAGGCCCGGTTTCGGCCAGCCCGGCCCGTCTCGAAAATTGCCCGCCGCAGGCGAATTTTTCCAATTTTATGGGAATATCATGAAAATCGAAAATTTCACGTAAATTTTTGGGATTTTCACTGTTCGTCTACGGCCCGCAGCCGGATCCAATCCCGGCCCGCTTTCGGCCCGGCGTGACACGCTACGGCCCCGGGCCGGCCCGCCACGGTAAGATATATGCCCTGGCGGAGACCGCCCAGGCCTTCGCCCTCCACGTCAGAGCCAGGTTCGGGTGCCCAGCTGAAGTGGTGACTGACAACCGTGGCGAGTGGGAAAAGGAGTTTGCCCAGCTGCTCAAGGACAACCTGATTGACCACCGCACCACGTCGCAATCCCACCCCCAGAGCAACGGCCTCAGCGAGCGCATCGTCCAGATGACCAAAGCCGCCCTCACCAAGGCATGCAAGCAGGCCGGGTCCATCGACCGATGGGATTCATTCCTTCCGTGGATTATGCTGGGATACAACGCCACGCCACAGGAGTCCACGCGCCTGGCACCATACGAGCTCGTGTACGCCCAGCGCCCGACGCTGCCCCCCGCCATCAAGGAGCGCCTCAGCCAACCGCTGGATTCCTGCATGGATGCAGCCGCTATGGCAGCCAGCTACCTCGAACGCGCCGAGTACGTCAAAAGGGCCACCATCATGGCTGGCAGCAACATCGCCATAGCTCAACACCGCCAGACCGAGCGATACGCGCAAGTGCGCTCAGGGAAGTACCTGCCCAAACAGTTCAACTTCCGCGTAGGCGACTTCGTGTTCCTAAAGCGCAGTGTGAATCACGGCCTGCAGCTCCACACGCGCGACCCCATACTTCAGATCAAAGAGCTGCCCGACGACGGTACCGCCGTGCTACAAGGCCGATGCGGCAGCACGTGCAACGCACACTGCTCACAGATAGCCATCTGCCATTTGCCCGACGTCGACCCCACCATCACCTACAACCTGGACGACAACGAAGATGCGCGTTGCCAGGTGTGCAAAAAGGCTGATCGCCCCGCCAGCATTCTTCTCTGCGATGACTGCAATCAGGGCTATCACCTGGGATGCCTGCAGCCCAAGCTAACGCGAGTCCCCGACGAAGAATTCTGGTACTGCCCCCGCTGCCTAGGCCTATTGCCGGACGACGACCTCTCCCCCCAATACCTCGCAGCCTACGAAAACAGGGGCAAACAGCTGGACGGGAAGCGCGCATTGAAGGTTATCGAGGGGAAACCATACGAGGGCACCATACGATGGCTGGGAGCCGCAGAACGCCCTTACGCACTGAAGTGCGAATACGATGACGGGGACTCAGAGACCTTCACGCTGGCAGAGCTGCAGCAGTATTTGCTGCCTGACAACGCGACAGCCCCGCAAAAGCAGGCAGTGGCCCAGCCACAGCTGGATGCAGAGCAAGCCCTGTACACAGCATTGGCAGCCATCCCAAAAAGCCCACCCAACACAACCCCCACACCCACGCCCTTCGACAGCCTTCCCAGCACCTGGGACCTCAGCGACAGACAAAACATGCTGCGCGCCACGGCTACCCTCCTGCCAGGGCATTGGGACCCAGCCCACGTCACCAAGCTCGCCCAGCACATACGCCAGCAGGCCCAAGAGCTCTTGGACTCCGCCGCCGCCAACCCCAGCACAGTCAGACACCGCCACCCGATGACCGACGCAGAATGTCAACGCGTTAGCGCAAAACGCAGTGGGGGACACAGCTAGTGGTCACCACCCCCTCCGAAATTGAGCAATTGGCAGCTCACATCGCCTGGCATCCCGCAGACAAAGTATGGGATCCCTACGCCGGCACTGGCGCCATCGAAGCAGCCCTGCACCCACACGGTGTGCCCACGCACTCCTCAGACATCAACCCCGCCATGGCCACTAGCACCCCAGTGGACGCGCTGCAGCCCGAAAACGTCAGGCGCATGAACAGCTACAACGTCGTGGTCACCAGCCCTGCCTTCAGGGTGCTCGACATCGCCCTGCCACTGTTGACCGTGGGGAGAGAGCTGACGTGCGCCCACGTTCCCCTACACTACGTGTTCGACGCACACGCAGCCAGGCGGAGCTGGCTGTGGGAGCTGGCCACTGCGCAGCGTATGAGCATCTTACTCTGCAAGCAGAAGGGCCCACTCGGCCGGCGCAACGTGTGGCTCATCATCGCCGACACCGCCACCACTCTGCAACGGAGGCTCAAGCCACAAGCAGCAGCGTGCTCCATGTTCTTCTGACCACGATCCGCAGCCTCACCCCAACCCCGTGCAAACTCCCCATGAGCCCCAACAACACGTTTTCAGCAGCCCCAAAGCAACATCCCCCAACCTTAAAAAAAAATCCCAACTCAACACTCCCAGCAGCCCCAGCACGACATCGCCCGCAACCCGGGCGCCGCAGCCGCCACCGCCCAGCCCATCGAATCATGAGATCAAGAGCGCCCCGCAACCGCCGCCGCCTACCAATAACGCGACGAGATCAACACGCCCACAGCCGCAGCCGCTCAGCCACTGAACTACGAGATCAACGCGCAGCCAGCCGTAACCAAATCGCCCCAACCACCGCCACCACAACGCCCCGCCCCAACACACACACCGCGCTGTCCCCGTCTTAACCAGCAGAAGGCTCCCTGCCCAGTACGCCCTCAGCTGGGGGGGGGATATATCTAAAAGTTTTCCCCCGCAAGCAACACGCGCGCCCAGACACCGCCACCCCGCACACCTGACACCTCAGCAGCCGTGCCACCACGCCACCCGCCACGACACATCGTTGTTCATAATCGCGACAGCTGTCACAACTATGGACACGCTCAACCATAGGGTCGAAGGGGGGGACCCCTTTGCAGCCCACGACAGGGTCTCCCCCCCCGCTGTCCCAGCTCAGCCACATCCCTGTCACCCCTCAGGCAATCATACTCACGTTCACGCTCAGTGGTCACCGCTTTCCCCCACTCTGCAGCACCATTTTCCCCCAGCTATGCCAGTTTGCTAGTTATGCTAGTCATACCATTTATACCAGCCTCGCCACCGCCCCGCTTTCGTACTCAGGTACCACCAGCGATCCCCGTCAGCCAGTCACCCTTCGTATATAAATCTTGCTTCAGCGCGACACCAGGAAAGCAGATGCCGGCATACGCCCCGCTGGCACCCCAGTCTGCCACAGCACACGCTTGAAGGCGAGCCCTTTTTGGCTGCTGCCCTTACAGGGGCAAGTCTCACAGGCCCATCCCCTTTGCGAGTCGAACCCCCGTGAAACGCGCGATCAGTGTGACGCCCATCAGACAGCCCCTTCCTCACAATCAGTTATCCGCCCGATGGCGCTTGTCACGCATTTAATTATACCCCAAAAGACGCCAAAGCACTACAGTACGACTCGTCACGACAACAACACCCCTGCACAGCAGCCACAGACGCCACCCATGGCGTATCAGCCGTTACATTAACCCAAAACACCACAGTCAGTTATTTAGCAGCACGACAGCCACGTCATCGCGTACGACAGCAACTCCAAACCCGAGTTATGTTCGCTCAGACCCATTTCTTGTTTTACAAAATGCTTTCTCTCAGAAGCGCTCACGCTCTCGCGAACTGGATGACACTCCACCGGGTGTCACATGACGTCCGCCGGACCAGGCTGAGCCCATCCACGGCCTCGTGAAGATCAAGAAATATCACAGGCACCATAGCATCTCAGCCGCGCCACGTGGACAAAATCTCCGGCTCGCCGCACCGGACCACAGCTGGCACCAGCAACGCCGACGAGAGCAACGCGAAGCGCTGCGCTGCGCCCCAAGCGCGGGAGTCAGTGTCGCTGTCAAGGCGTAATTGACCGGTCCTGGACCTATCGGACCCCCCAAATCGTGCCTCGGACCTATTGGGGACCTGTCGCCCGTTTCCGATCGGACCTATGAGCAGAATGGGCGATTCTTGCCCTGACCGTGTGGACCTATGCGGGACCTATGGGAAAGGTTTAATTTATATTATTTCCACGGAGTTTTCACCGATTTGTTATGCTCTTACATGTGTTCTCGAAAGTGTAAATTTTCACTTCTGAAGCCCCGACGATCGTGAGTTTAAACTTGTGATGTACCTTAGTTTATTCCTATAAGATATAAGCGAAGTCACATATCACATTCGGTCCACAAGCACGCTCGTTCTAGCGAGATCCATACATTTTTTATATTTCGGGACCGAATTCTTTGGGACCGCGCGGACCTATAGGGGACCTGTCGAAGTATTATGATGGACCGCGCGGACCTATATGGGACCTATGCTTTTCTCAAATCCGGACCTGTGTCCGATATCGGATGACAGCGACACTGGCGGGAGTTCACAACGACTCGACACTGACGCACCACATATGACATCGCGTCACAACAGCAGCTAGCTTCAGAATGTAGCATCTCAAGAGTCACCAACGGGATGTAGCATTTGGCGACAGTTCAAATGTGGGAACAGATCGCTGATTGGAGAAGGCGAAACAGCGCGAACCGAAAGGACACGAAATGCCTCACTGCAGCTGTAGGAAACCAGCCTCTTAAGAAGAACAGAGACAATTTTCAAACATTCTGCGGATAAACCTGAACCTTTCAAAATCATCTTGGCCGTGCGTAAATTTGTATTGAATATATTTTTCCTCGCTGAATTCACAGCGACCTTGCAAATCCTCACGCACCCAGCGCCCGTTTGAATCAGTCAGGGACAGTTTGTCCGATACCCGTTCCGTACGTAACGCATAGCGTAAATTCAGCGACCCCGAATTCGCAACCTCGCTCGCGCTGCCATACCGCTTAGGCGTAGATTCACACTCGCATAACTGAAGGCGAATCCGCAGTGCTAAAGGCCGCAGCTCCACGCAGTCGAGGTAAGCCCGAGGCACCTTGTGATAAGTGAAAGCTTTCCGTGTTTCTCGCAAGGAACGGGCAGTCGTGCAGGAACTCGCTATGCCCACGAAGAGCCCGGAGCACCTTTGAATTTACTCCACAGCAATAAACAGGCGCGCAAAAGTGTATCTTGAATTCATGTGTACGTGCGTGCGTTTGCGGTATGTGTGCGTGCCGCAGCTCAGCGTTAACTCCACTCACTAACGCCGCTGCTGCTTTCCTCTCCGTGTTCGCACGAAGACATCGTCTTCGTCGTTTACGAGCACTTTTCTTTACCAAGTTCCCGAGGGAATTCTCAGGTGAGGCGCGATAGTTCGCACTCCCGTGAATTCCCATCCTGAAAGTGTTGAGAAGGTGCACGGTTACGCCGCGACAGCCAGCAGCTTTCCTTTTCAAATAGCCCGAATTCAGCACAAATATGGAAAGCCAGCACACTCGGCTAAGCTCGGCTGCTCTCGACGACGTCCCAACTCAACACCTTTGACGACTTTTCAAACGTCAAAGAGACGACCGCTCCTCTTTTCGGGCTCCGTTTTGCTGCTTTCAAGTGTGCATTCACGCGCTTTCCGGCTGTATGACTGCCAAGTGGATTCACCACACCCGACCTCTGCCCGAACACCACGAATTCTCAAATATCGTCCGACTGGGTACTTTTGCTGACGTGGCCTGAGTCGACCTCTGTGACTTCTGTGCCGACTGCCGTTGCCTGCTTTGTGCATTCCCACTCGGGCTGGTTGGCCCGACTCGGGGGCTGAATTCAACTTTTCCAACCAGCCCGAGCGAGCTGTGAATCTGGTCTCTGCTGGCCGCTGGACCTTGGCTTCCCTTTTAAAGTCTAGCCCACCAGTCCATTCGGCCTTCGCTGCGGAGTTCTCGAGCTTGAGCCGTTCCTTCTTGCTTTCCCCTTGAGGGGTCCCCCTCTGACCGGGCACCTTTTCGTCAGGTTGCCCGTCAGGGCCTTTGGGGATGCACATACAGCCGTGTACACTTTCGAAATTCCCAGAATAGGGCCTTTTCAAAGATTCTGCTGAGCTTTCTGAACCTTCCACATTCCACAACGACGAAGCCGCAGGTTGCGTAAAGATTAAGGAATGTAAGCAAAGATGATTGGAGTGTATGCACTTTCCGTGAACCCAAAAACGAATTCAACCTAAGACTATGATATAATCCTAACATCATAAGACGCAACTTTGCATAACTACTGAAGCTACATTAAAGATATCAATATGAGTCCGATGTGGTTGGGTTTGAGCCCAAGCAAGGTTGGCATACACCAACCTCGACTTCCACACCTCAAGAGGTCGCAAATTAGCCACAAACCCATAAAAATAAAACAGCCGATGCCTTATCCTAAGTCGATGCTCCTCAAACTATGCTTACGTATTCAAGGTGACTAAATGAACAAGTGACCACGAGTCCGATGTGGTTGGGTTTCATCCCAAGCTAAGTTGACAAATGCCAACTTAGAATCCCACATCACGAGGTGCGTGCCTATTGGCGAAAAGGGAAAGTTGCTTTCCAAAATATGCGCTGCTAATCCCACCTGCACACTCCGTCGAATGATGAAACAGCAAGACGCAAAACAAGTATCACAAGCAAAACACGTGAACAATTCAGGAAAGTATCATAGCAGCCTCACAGACTGCTCGCCCTGTTAGCGCGAAGGATTGTTTCTAACGGTTGTAGGCGCCAGCCCCTTCTTTCTTAGCGGTGTGGTCAAGCTCAACGGACCGCGAACGATAGAGTTAAGAGTACGAAAATAGTGTCACAACAAATCGCGTGATCAATGGGCTTGGCATGAAATCAGAAATGAAGAAATGAATTAAAAAACCGGTTCGCCGGCTGTGTCTCATCGAACCTTGATTCCGTCACATGACAGTCGCGATGACGTCTGTCATGTTCCGTGAACCTCCAGCGCATCTACCTTTACCCTTTCCTAAATGCATTAGCATAAGGTTAAGCATTTAGGAATTCCTAAATGCATTTACGATTTTTTTGGGTCAAAACTCCTAAATGCATTTAGGAATTCTTAAATCTAAATGCATTTAGGAATGCCCCGAGCGGATACACGATCAGATAAATCAGTAGAATCGTCCGATGGTAATTTCCGCCCATCTGGACCGCGTAATTTTTGTGATGACACTGTTTCGTAAATGCATTTACGTTTCGTCCACTAAACCTTGAACTTCTCATCAGTATGAGTATGCAGTATGAGTATCAAGTATGTTACTGTTGTATCAAGTATGTTATTAGTATCGTATCAGTATCGAGTATCAGTGTCACAGATGTATGGAGTATCGAGTCACGAATCGAATGTATGAGTATCATAATCCTTCAAAATTCCTTAAAAGAATATAACGCTGTGACGGACATCACAGTTTACATTATTGATTATATTTTGGTGCAAACCCCTTTTAAATCATACAATTGATGAAAGTCCCTTCAGTACAGTACAATACAGTTTCGTCACCCCGCCTATTTTCGAAGATGCTTGCCCGTGACTATCGTAATGTAATACGTAGCAAGTTGTAGGATGGTGTTGGAGCTTGAGACCTGAAAACTGTGTCTTTGCACTTTCAGCGAGCTTTCTCCGTGCATGGCATGCCTTCTCACGACAAAAGCCTGTATACCTCTGAAGACCGCACTGAGCCTTACTCGGTTTTCGTTAAAGTGCCAAAACTTTATCGAGGCCCTTTGAAGAAAGGTTCTCAGAAAAGTTCTTCTGGCTCATCAAGTTTTCCGCGCAATCAGGAAATCAATTCCCAAACACTGAAACTAGCTAATGAAGGATCGCCGTCGTCAATATTATCCTCAAATTTTGCTCGTAAGTGTATGGCGGCTGATGTAGACCTTGCTACTCAGTCGAGGGCTTCAAGCAGTCGCGCAAGCTCTGCCCGTCCACCGCAAACCCCAGATTCTGATTCAGCCAAGAACTTCCCCGCCGCTTTCTTCCAGAGGCTCTCCGCGGAAGTGCACCAGAATGTTCCAAATGCCAGGTCCTTGTCCTATTATTATGCTCTCTTCCACATTCCTCCCTTCTATGTCAGTATGACGCAAGTATATGGGGCCTTAATGAAACTTGCACTCAATCGGGACGGCTATGCCTCTACCCTAGATTGGCCAAACCTACATCTGCATCTTCCGGGTTCGGCAATCACCGAAATCCGTGTGGTGGGGTTTGTTCCAGTGCGAAGCCTGCTCAACAAAATTTCGAAGAACTGCCGACACACCGTGCGAATATTCCAAGCCATCCAGCGATAAGTGAAGGGAATTCGCGCCCAGTGCGTGGGTCTGCGAGACGTTCTCATGCATCACCGCTTGGATCTGCAAGACCCACCCAGGCATCGCCGACGCGAGGTGAATCTCCTCATAAACATGCGAGTTCACCGCGAGGCATGCCGCGCCCTTTGGCTTTCACGGCTGATGGAAACCCCATTTTCTCCGAAGTTGTGGAAGCTCGTAACCCAGCCACGGGGCGTATGTACAAGCCCACTATGCGTACTCGAATAGTAGCACCGAATCATCCAATAACACTTGATCATCCCAACGCCCCCGCATTCTCGACTCTGCATGCTCACCCTCCTTCGAATCCAGCGTACCGCGCTCCTCGCATACACTGCTCGAAAAGCCCAACACGCAACCAGTCAAGGAAAAAGTCGTCCAAGGAAGCGGAGGATTCTCACATGAAGAATGTTTTAGAGCGTTATAAAGTGCTGCCTTTCAGTATGTGCCGCGCCGCAAACGGTGACTACATGTTCGTGAAACCAACGAAGGCTGTTACAAACAGCGTTGTCGCCAAGATGCTTAAGCAGCAAAATGTGAATGAAAAAGCGGGGCAAAGCTCGGGTAGATGACAGCGATTTGAAGATGGGTATGCAAGTGCAAATTCGATGGCTGTATGTGTTGTGGATGTTAGTCGCCCTGGCGGGGTCGTGCTGCTGGGGAGATATTCTACAATCCTTCAAGGCAGCTTCGGCGGAAAGTTTTAGTAGCAGACTCTTCAACAGGGTTCAAATCATGCTCGCACACCTTAAACGGACCGCTGAAGTTTCTGTTAACGAGCACAAAAAGAAAAGCAAAAAATATGACTTTGCGAAGTGGAACTAGTGGAGACCTTGGACAAAGGTTTAGGTCGGTTCCGCTCGAAGTAACAAGTACAGTGACACGAACACAAGCATTCGAGACGCAGTTATATTCATAGGAAGGTAAAGTTGTGAAGCCCCCCTGCTCATTACGGGCGCCCGAAGCAGCTTTGACCTCTTGCACGTGTCGAGGAAAACGTGGTGAAGTCCATCTACTTAACGTTGGGGAAACTGCAGTGCTTTCTGCACTGTGTCTACAAATAGCCTGGCCTCACAGTCTGGCTTTCTGGCTTCACTGCGGATTGTGCAAATCTCAAAACGACTTCGGCATCTCTAGACTTACATTTTATATTTTTCTTCGCTTGGGATGGTTCTACGTTTAATTGATGAGAATTGGCAGTTTCATTTCCAGGCTTGCCTCAACTTTTTAACTTTTCTGTGGTGCTCCCAACACCATTTCCCGTGGTTCAGCCAACGCCTTGCAGTGCAACTCAACACTTTGCGCTTCTGTGCACGGCAATCCAACCCCCTTTGCAACTCTAATCCGTACATTCCTACCTGACACTTCCTGGTGGCCATGCATTATTAACTTCTTCTGTATTTCGTGTGCATCATCCTGTTGTATGGCAAGCCTGTTAGCTGAATGGTTGTTTTATCCTTCATATTGTTTGAGAAAAAGATGCAGCGTTCGTGGCAATTTTTGTACAGATATTTCTGCAAGCCGCTACTGAGAATGAAAACAAATATCCCTAAATCTTGGACTTAACAAATGATATTTATGCTGTTAAAATTGTGTGCTAGGGGTGCTAGGGGGTCACGAGTTCATGCAACCTAATGTTTGTGATATATGAAGTGCCGACCTATGAATCAATAGTTACATTTCTCATCGTGATATCTAGCACAAATGTCCCATGCTGAGACCATCTGTCGGTTTAAAGCATGTAATTTTTCGAGAGGCTTGCCGATGACCAGGAAGATTTTTGCACGCCAGATTGATGCAGCCGCCATTAGATTTTATAGACTGGATTTTCTCCCACAGATGTCTCATAAATCCGGACTATGAGACTATTTGTAAATACACGGCGGTTGCGCTTGCCCCTTTCTCTTTTCCTTTAGCAAGGTGGTTTTTTGTTGTGCTTCTCCCTTTCGACGTTTTTTGTGTTCCATCAACATCTTTGTCGCCCACAAAGATGTTGATGGAACAAGCCGTGAATTTCTTTCGGGAGGGTGTTGGCTTCTTTCTTCACAAAACCCTAGATATTGTATCGACCAACCGTTCGGTATGCTCATACACCGATCCCGTCACCCAAAATATCATTGGGTATGGGAACACCTTGACTAAAGATTCGTGTTTGTTGCGTCTTGTCGTGCGGAGCACGAGTAGGGCTCTTTACCCCCGGGACGGAGCATCTATGCCGCGGACCACTCAGCGGGTTGTATTTGAAATAAGAGGAAGAGGAACAACATTGGGATCAGGTATCAACAGGGCTCGAATGCCTATCGATTGATACCTTATGCGGATCGCCCATGATCGCGAACCGAACTACGGGTGCATAAAGGTAATCGCTAGAGCCAGTGGCGTACCGTGTCTTGCTTATTGATTTTAATTGTTGAAATCACGAACAATAAACTTGGCCGAAAGGTTTATTTTTGGCGGGGTGGAAACAAATATATATTTAATGTTTGTTTATTGTTGTTTATTGCAGTGTTTCTTACAATTATCTATTATCTATTATTATTATTTTCTCTTCACGAGATATCAACATGCATGGCGTCGCGGAGTACAACGGTACTCTATTTATATGGATATTGCAGATCTTCTCTCGATGCGCCTGCCTTGTGCACCGCGATGGAAGTCGGCCAATGCGAATATTGCAAAGGCCCAATGTGGAATCGATTAATCGATTAATCGATTAATCGATTTTGACCAATTGTGTCGTTCAATTTTGAATTCATCGATCAATAACAATAGGTGTGAATAGGTATCGATCAATATCGATAGGTTCGGGGGGTTATCGATCAATATTCAATATTTCGATAGGTACAAATTTGCTATCGATCAATAACAATATTTCGATTCATCGATACTATCGAAAATATTGAATATCGATACCACTCCTTGATATCAAGTCCAATAATCATTTAATTCAATTTTAAAGATTGTTGTTTGTAGGGCGCAAGAAAGTCATATGGCACCATTAATATCACGCTCCACAAGGAGCAATAGAGAAGTTCCGCAGACCGAATTCGGTAAAAAAACGGGTGACGTGGACCAGTTTACGAGACACCTCGGACGTTGGCGTAATTTTGCTCCGAGTTCTGGAAAGATTCCTACACGTGAAATGAAAATTAACACTCAGGGCTCCGTTTTCTCTTAACACTGTAAATCGTCCGAATTCGGGAAATCGCTCCCGAATTCGGATGGAAACCGACGAAAATCACGCGTGCGCTTCATGCATGTGACGGATTTTGGCTCCCAAAAGATGCTCTTTGGTCTTTGCGTGTGGGGTCTCGCTCTCGTGTGCACATCGACATACTGCTGCAGTGTAGTGCAAACTCAAAAGACTGCGGAGAATTGACCCTGCGACTGCGGACTATTTCACACGAAAAATAGATTTCGCGCGCGTTTTTTGCGGGACTGAAAGATTCCCTGGCGTCATTTTAGAATTACGCCAGGACCCAAGAAGTGACTCGACACGAAATTCGACGTGGCACCGTTCGTTTGGTCTCGGAAAATGAAAGATGCCTTTTTTGCGGACCCTCTCTAATGCTACGGTTTCAATTATCTCTATCCCCGATATCTGTTAGCGGATGAGTGGCTATGGTCTGTCACTCCGACTGAGGGGTAGTAATTGTACTGCATGACAGACGTCTCAAGGAGAACGCATTTCTGTAACTATTGGGGGATCTTTAGATTGTCCCCCTCTTTCAAAAATCCGCTTTTTGTGTCACGCTTTATGACCGTGACGCTGTATGAGCGTGATGCTTTATAACGATGGAATCGCAAAAATGAGACTGGCCCGAGTCTCATTCCAGTCTCATTTTTTGGGGGTCATTTCTTTTTGTGGAACTTACACACATTTGATGCACTTAAACATAAAATAGCATTCCCGAGTGCAAATTTTGATCAATTTGATTTTTTTGACGATTTGGTGTGATTTTATGCCACGCAAACTCAGAAAAATCACCAAAAATGTAGTTCTCGACGAAAAATCCCCAAAACTTTTTCAAGTATGTATTTTTTATATACTTTGCATTGCTTAATGCGTAACAACGTGAACCCCGTGGGAATATTGCACACAGCTTCCGCACCGTGCAGCAATGCTGCAACAACTCCAAGTAACGGTGACTGACGGGAGGAATGCCCAGCTCATGTTATGCGATATTCACGCGTTCACAATTCCAAATGCAGACATACAGTCTTCTAGATTGATAACAGCGCAAGCACTGTGAGAAGACCAGTGCTGTCTTGACGCCCAGATACCTAAAGAAAACAGTCTGGGACCGTTGCTGTAGCTTGCCTTCTTGAGTTGCAAATACAAGATGGGTTTCCAGGATATAAAAAATCTCACGACCTTAAGTAAGTGTGGAACACAAGATCACGTTGGAAGTAACGATGAAGCGGAGTATTGCTATTACACCTATGCTTACAGCGGTGTTGAGCAATACGCACTCTACCGTGATTGGCACCCCTGCTATGATAGCTGGGTGCTGCTGCCTGGTTTCAATATATTTTCAAACGAATTGCGGATAGTTGTGCTTTCCGTTCCACCATAATATGCGCCTTCTTAAAAAATTGTCCCTTTTTGTCCTGGTGGCTGCACTGAAGAGCTCTTGGTGTTCCGTTCCCTTTTGTTTCGTTAATGAGAGAACAATGTAACCAAGACGGGAATTTTGTTCTTCTACTGGCATGCTAGGTGTTCCGTGGACGTCAGTAGTTTATGATGTACGTGCTTTTGGGGGGTATTATTTTGTTCGTGAACACCGTGGTTGCATTCAGTGCTAGAACTGAAGTTTGGCGGGGGAACTGTGATGGCACTTGTGACTGTGCACAGTCATTTATTTCCTGTTCCTGTGCTACCTGTTTCTGGGCATCGCTATCATATCAGACGTCTTTATGTCTGCAATTGAGGTATTTCACTCGAGGATTTCTCGTCTGTGCCTACAGCGCAGGACTCAAAAGCCGGGCCTCACACATCAACATGGGGCTGCAGTCTGACCGGCTAGCACCCGGTCAGTCCAGGCTGAAATCCTGACAGTCCCAAGGCTCGGGTACATGATCTCGGCCTCGAGGTTATGTAACCGAGCCTCCATTTGCCTTGTAGCATACTGGCCGCTGCACGTTGTGCCGCCCTTGGCTGACTGGACGCGGCAAAATAATAGCACATAGAGAACACCCATATTTGCAGGTCACGGCATTGCGCCCTTTATTACCTGGCAGTGCTGGCTGACGGATCGAACTTAATATGTTTTAAGGGGCTGCAGTCTGTTCGGCAAGCAACCGGACAGTTTGTACCAGGCACACTCCTGATAACTTATACATTTTTATCTCTTTATTTTTCTTTCTTTTCTTTTATCTTCTTTCTTTTCTTTTTATGTTTTCTATTGTTTTTGGTGTATCACACAGGCTTCTAGCCTTATATTCCACTGTTTAATTGCATGACATATACTGGCTACACAGCCTAGCAATACTATCACTTTTCGATATGATGTATGGTCGCAGACCTATAACATCTATATCCCTATGTTCAGTCTTGGCATCATGCCCAATCCTAACACGTAAAACTTGTACAATTCTTTCACTTGGTCAACACTAACTGAGGTTCACTTTTCCCAAGCTTCCCCTTTCATCATGTTGCTCTTTAACTCACTAGCAGGATTCCTAGATTGACATCTGTCATCGGCCAATTACCAGCAGCCCATGCCTGATTCTGTTACTCCTCCACCAATCATCAGGCAGATCATGATACTTGTATTGCCATTGCAGATATTCTCCTGGAATCTACCATGAATCATTTCATTACAGATCTTCTCCGGAAATCTGCTTTGTCATCGATTATTTTCCCCACTCGCTCACTTATGTGAATATCCGATAACTCCCCATTATTCGCGAGTGGGGCATGCACGCTCGGGGCATACCCATGGGGCATACGCCTCGGGGCATACCCATGGGGCATACGCCTCGGGGCATACCCATGGGGCATACGCCTCGGGGCATACCCATGGGGCATACGCCTCGGGGCATACCCATGGGGCATACGCCTCGGGGCATACCCATGGGGCATACGCCTCGGGGCATACCCATGGGGCATACGCCTCGGGGCATACCCATGGGGCATACGCCTCGGGGCATACCCATGGGGCATACGCCTCGGGGCATACCCATGGGGCATACGCCTCGGGGCATACCCATGGGGCATACGCCTCGGGGCATACCCATGGGGCATACGCCTCGGGGCATACCCATGGGGCATACGCCTCGGGGCATACCCATGGGGCATACGCCTCGGGGCATACCCATGGGGCATACGCCTCGGGGCATACCCATGGGGCATACGCCTCGGGCTGTCCATGCCTCCCGGTACAACTCCTCCCCCCTCAAGAGCGGCCTATCTCCCGATGCCGCTCCCAGTGTCGTCAGGTATCAAACTCCCCGAACTGAAGATGGTGGAAGAGATGACGCAACAGCGGAGCCGGTACTGGGTACACGGCGTGAGCATCTCGCGCTCCTGGTTGCTGTGAAGGTGATGGTCCAAGCTGAGCAGTTTCAGGGTGCCCTCCGGTGGCCCATTTGCATGCGCAAGGTGTCCGCGAGGTGCACTCCAGCAATGGCGTTGGTGGAGGTGAGCTAGTCCAGATACACGTTGGTTTACGATATCGCTCCCCATACTTACAGTAGGTGCAAAAAAGAGGCTGTGGCAGTTCACGAACCACTGACCGCAACCGCAGCGCATTCGGGTATCTTCCTTCAGGATTTTCAAGAAACCAGTGCTTGGGCTTCAAGTACTCAATAGCATCCAGGGTGCATTTCACACTCTTGTCTGCTCCTTCCAGATCAGGAGGTCCTCCCGTAGTGCGCGCCTGACTGTATTGGGTACATGGAGGGCTGGCCCAGATGACATCAAAGAATCCCGGTGGGTACTGAGTGGGGTCCCAGTCCTCCATTGATGCGAGATGGTCGGGTTGCCATCGTGGGTCGTTGTCGAGCGTAACCACCGAGGCAGACGGAAAGCACTTTACAAACTCTCTTTCCACCGATCCGGTCCCGCTGAACAACACCAAGATTCTCACTGGCCGGGTCTTTCGCTCTTCAAGGTCGGTGATCACCACTAGCTCTCCGTTCTCCAAGATTTCCACCCGCTCCCACGGGAGACAGAAGTCTTCCGGTGGAGAATCCACTTCCGGGACGTCACATTGATGTTCCATTAGCTGGGATAAAGTGACACCAAGGTGAACGGGCTGTCGCTGTTGACGTTGACGTCGGCCATGCTCAACGGACTTCAGCATGTCTGCCTGCATGCCCAACCGCCGTGCCTCGAACTCCTTGAGCTGCTGATTCTCCCCGCCTCTGTCCATCTTGTCTCTGGAGCGCCACTGGTCGTGAGCTGCCGAGTAGCCCGTCCAGCGTACCTTCCATTCCTCCACTGACTTACCCTTGACCATGCGTACACGATACGCTAGAATTTTGTCCACGTGAGCTTCCGCTTGCCCATCTACCATTACCGGGTCAGGTACAGGCAGTTGTGCTCGAGATGCAAACTCATCCATGCCGGAAACGTATGGCTTCAGGCGGTGCTGTGCGAACACGTCGTGAATGCGCCAATGCGGTGGTAGAGCCAACCGATAAGCCACCGGTGCCCCGCGGTCCGCCTCCGCCGGCTCCGCCTGCAAATCGCTGTAGAAGCACTCCACGACAGTTACAGGTCCGTGCCAACGCTTGCCGAGCTTCCGGCACATCGCACGGTCCATCACCTTCTCCGTCGGGTGACGAGCCTCGATCCATACCAGATCCCCCACTGCGTACCTATGCTGCTTGTGACGCCGGTCGAACTGCTCCCGCTGGCGCTGCTGAGCCAACTCAAGGCGGCCACGCGCGTCCCGCAACTGCGACGAAAACTTCACAGCCATCTCATGGGCGGTACCCACCCCCCCTTTTCGTCGCGCAGAGCCAGGGAGAGTCGCAGCCTCCAGGAACAGGTCCAGCTGAGACATCGGAGACACCCCGTAGCATAGCTCAAAGGGAGTGAATCCTGTGACGTCACTGCGCGAGTCGTTGATAGCAAACTCCACGTTTGTCATGTAGAGGTCCCAGTCATCCGGATTGGCACCCACGAACGAGCGCAACATGTCCTCGACCATCCTGTTGGTGTGCTCCGCCTGCCCGTCTGAACGAGGGTTGTACGGAGTGGTAGAAGCCACCCGCACCCCCATAAGTCTCATTAGCTCACGCCAGAACGAGTCTTGGAACCTGGGGTCACGGTCACATACAATCTTCATGGGGGCTCTATGCTGCCTCCAGACCACGTCGAAGTAGATGCGGGCCACCGTCTGCGCAGAGCTGTCCCCAAAATTCATGGGCACAAGGTGTACCATTTTGCTCAGCTTGCACGTAAAGGTGACGAAGGCGTCATTCCCCTGGGCGGTGAACGGCAATCCTGTAACGAAGTCCACGCTCACATCTTGCCAGTTACGTTGAGGAATAGCGTGCGGATTCAACAATCCGTCAGGGTAGGATGCCCGGGGACGAACCGCTTGACACGTAGGACATGAGGCCACCCATCCTGCCACGTCTTCGGAGGCATTTTTCCACCAGAACCTGCGTAGAACTCTTTCCAGCGTCTTTTCCCGGCCAGTGTGACCTGCAGTGGTGGAGTCGTGGGCATCCTTGAAGACTACCTCTCGCAAGGGAGAGTCTTCGCCGAGGACCAACTGGTACCGTCCCGCGGCTACACGCCACAGTACGTTCCCGACGATGCGGAAGTCCCTCGTGGCATGGTGCGGGGCCGCAAGGATGTCATCCCGCAGCTGTTGAAGAGGGCCGGCACGTGCGTACTCATCGTGCAGGGACTCCAGGAATGTAACGTCCGTGGGGAGGCTCGAAGCATCGCGGGTCTTAGCAGCCTTACCCTGTCGCACTATCGGGGGCGCCACTCGGGGATGCCGCACTTTTGGCGCTAGCTGCCGGGTAGGGGGAGCATGCACCACCAGCACGGGCCACGGAAGGTCGTGGAGTACACCGTCAGGAGTCTCGAACAGCTGGGTGGGTACTCCTCGTTCGTCATGAGTAGGTATCACTTCTACCAGCCTCATACCAGCCATCCTGAAGAGTCGCCTCCATTGAGGCATGCGAGCCTGGAGGCATGCGAGCCTGGATGTCCGGTAGAAGGAACACTGCCGAGGTATGTGCGGGGTCCTGCCGCCATTCATCTACATACTTGCGCAGCACTGCCTCGATGGAGATATGACTGCTGGAGTATGGGGGATTACACCAGACGTGCTTTCCCTTCCACTGCTGTCGCAGACAATCAGTCCAGTATGCGTCTACTTGACGGTTCCGTCCACCCAGGTCACAACACGCGTCAACATCGAAGCTGCCGAACTGTCGTTGGAGGCGCTCAAAGACCTCCTTGCGCACCTTCCAATCCTGCCGATCGGCTGGCTGTTTGGTGGCTCGACCAGACGGCTGAGTTGGCTGCTTAGGACCTCGGAAATCCGTAGCAGGCGGTGTCGAGGTTTTCGGCTTGGTGGAAGGAGTCGTCGTAGCAGTGGTTTGTCGCAGCCGAGCACTACGGCGCAACACTGGATCGGTTCCCGGGGTGTTCGCTTCCTGCCGGCGCTTTCCAGATTCGGACAAATCAGTGAAGTAGTCGGTGGGGGCTCGCAGCATTAGTTCCTCTCCAGCGGGTGCACACTTAGGCGAGCTAGTTGCATGCCCAGACTGGCACGTTGCATGCCCCGCATGCCCCGCATGCCCCGCATGCCCCGGCTTATGCCCCGGGGCATACCCCACTGCCTGCCCCACTGAGCTGGCTGCATGCTCAGTCGGCCGTGTTGCATGCCCCGCATGCCCCGCATGCCCCGCATGCCCCGGAGCATGCCCCACTGCATGCCCCACTGAGCTGGTTGCATGCTCAGCCGGCTGTGTTGCATGCCCCGCATGCCCCGTATGCCCCGGCGCATGCCCCGCTGCATGCCCCGCTGAGCTGGCAGCATGCTTAGCCGAGCCGGTTGCGTGACAGGGCGCGCTACCAGCCTGGAGCAGGCTCTCCAGGGCCCGCTCCGCCACCTGAAGTGTCTCCACGCCATCCATCCATGATTCCATGGTGGCCACCCATCCTGGTACAGGGGTTGGCGGGTGGTCTTCAAAGATCTCGTCGGCATCCAGCACGGAGAGTGGGTCCTTGGGGAGGTCCGTCTCCTTGTCCACGACACCGGCCTCCTTGAGCCCTTCTCGCGGATCCTTGGTCACGTAGTCAGGTCGGCGAGATAGCGCATCGGGGACCAGAAGAAGAGCTCCTTTGACGTACTCCATTCGTGGGACACCAACTTCCACCAGGTCCATGTACCACCGTGCCTGCCGTCGGCTAAGCTCTCGTCCCGGGGACATTAGCCATTCCAGGGGGCGATGGTCACCTTGTAACCGGAAGTCGGAGGAGAACAGGTAGTGCCTCCAGGTGACGGTGGTGCAATGGTGCAACGCGCAGAGCTCCCTTTCGCCGGTGTGGTAATTCTGTTCCGCCGCGGAAAACTGCCGACTGTCGTAGGCTATCACCCTCATACCGTCACCCGTATCTTGCATGAGTACGCCTCCCAAAGCAACTCCACTTGCATCCGTTTGTACAAAAAACGGCGCTGACCCATCCGCGGCTGCCTTCATGTCAGGCAATGCCAATACAGGGGCTGAGGAGAGTGCGGTCTTCAACTCGTCGAAGGCCCATTGCTAGAGTTCTCCCCATTGCCACGGTACGTCGGTCTTGGTGAGCGAGGTCAAGGGTTGGGCAATCTCCGAGAACCGGTGTACGAACCGGCGGTAGTACCCCGCTAGCCCAAGGAACTGTCTGACGTGGGTTACCGTCTCCAGCTTCGGCCAGTCCTTGATGGAGGACACCTTGTCTTGCTGTGGCTGGCATCCTTCGGCGGAGAGAGTGTGGCCCAGGAACCGTAGTGACTCCTTCAACATCTGCGCCTTGGAGGCCTTCAAATATACCCCTTTTTCTCGACAAGTGTCCAAGAACTGACGTACGTGGTCGTAGTGTTCCTCCACCGTGCGCGAGAAGACGACCACATCGTCGATGAAGATTCGTACAAAGGGGAGATGACCGAGTGCACGCTGCATTCGCCGTTGATATTGAGAGGGAGAGTTCTGCAGGCCCTGGGGCATCACCAACCATTCATAGGCCCCCATGTGGGTGGTGAAGGCGGTCTTTTCCACGTCCTCCTCGGCCATCGGCACTTGCCAGAATCCGTCCACCGCGTCAAAGGAGGAGAAGAACGCTGCCCCTTGCATCTCGTCAAACATCAGTTGGATGTCCGGTAGTGGGTACCGGTCCCGCACCGTCTGCTGGTTCAATTGTCGGTAATCCACGACCAGACGTAATGTCTTCGGGTCACCAGGCTTGGGTACCATCAGACATGGGGCGGCATACGGGCTTGACGACGGCCGGATGTAACCCTTCTTCATGAGTTGCTCGATACGTTCACGTAGCTGGCGTAGCTCTTCAGCGGTCATCTTGTATGGGCGCCTACATGGTGGTCCACCCTCCGCGTCCGGCTTGCGATCGATGCGGGCCTTGTCCTCCTCAGTGCGACGCAACTTGGATGCCTCCGGTAAGGCTGAACACAGGGTATCCAAATACTTCTCAAAGAAGGCGTCAAAGCGCTGCCTCCACGTGCTGCTTACCGGTGCGTCTCGAGTATCTTGACGGGGCCCTTCCTTCTCCAGGGTGGTGTGAGATGACGGTACTTCAGCGGCGGTAGCTGCGAAAGCTCCTGCCTCATGGTCGTCCCCGCGCGACGCCATCATGAGCCACTGAGGTTGCGATTCTTCATCCCCGGCCAGGCGCCTGGTTTCCGCGTGGATGAGGTGCTGCTTCAGTTGCGTTGCCGTCAAGAACACCTCATCGATCAGCCCTGCGCCCTGGGCCTTGCCCTGACCCATCCCCGGACTACAACCCACGAGCGTCACCCGTTGTTGTCCTCCACCATTTGCTCGCGTGTTGAAGGAGCCGGAACCGTGACCGGCATAATCCAACGTGATTGGGGAGAGACTGCGAAGCCACTTACCCCCCAACACCACGTCTACTTGGATTCCTAACGGCAAGACCCGTAGAGCCATCCGCTTCTCGCAGTAGTCTACTCCCGACGCCGCGTGTGCGGTGAACTTGGTGTACGCCACCTCTCCAGCGGTCTTTACAGACCCATCTGCCAGCGTGACCTTCATTGGTGTCCCTGAGCGCACTGTCAAGTCGCAAGTACGGGCGCATTCCGCCGAGATGAAGTTGTCTGAGGCGCCTGAGTCCACCAACACCTTCACTCGATGTCCACGAAGGTAGGCATAGAACACCAGGAGTAGGGGTCCTTCCTCGTCTCGCACCGCTGACAGTGTGTGTGCCAAGAGTGTCCCCGCTCGAGAGTTCGCCTTCCAGCGCACCCCCCCATCCAGTTGAACACGCTCACATTTAAGAGCATCTTCGATTGGGTGTGAACTCAAGGCGGCTGCAGTCTCGTCCACCAAGGCGTTGCACTCGTACTCTTCGCCACTGCCGTGTTCAGTAGCACTGACGTACATGGTGGCGTTGGTCGAGGCACTGACGTGAGTGGTATCACTGTCAGTGGGGCTGACGTGGGTAGTGTCATTGTTGGTGTCGCTGACGTGAGTGGTGTCGCTGTCGGTGGCACTGACGTGGGTCGTGTCGCTGTCGGTGACGCCAACGTCGGTGGCGCTGACGTGGGTAGTGCCACTGTCGGTAGCGCTGACATGCGTGGAGTCGCTGTCTGACCCGCTTTCCAGCGGCTGGGACTCATTGGATGCATGCCGGGCCGGGCGCGCTGCACGCTGGACCAGGTGCGTCGCCTGCTCAGCGATACAGGTTGCATGCTCAGCTGGCCGCGTTGCTTGCCCCGCATGCCCCGCATGCCCCGCATGCCCCGCTGCACGCCCCGCTGCATGCCCCACTGAGCTGGTCGCATGCACAGGCTGGCATGTCGCATGCCCCGTATGCCCCGCATGCCCCGCATGCCCCGGGGCATGCCTCACTGCATGCCCCACTGAGCTGGTTGCATGCTCAGTCGGCCGTGTTGCATGCCCCGCATGCCCCAGCGTATGCCCCGGGGCATGCCCCACCGCATGCCCCACCGAGCTGGTTGCATGCTCAGTCGGCCGTGTTGCATGCCCCGCATGCCCCGGGGCATGCCCCACTGCATGCCCCACCGAGCTGGTCGCATGCTCAGACGGGCATGTTGCATGCCCCGCATGCCCCGCGTGCCCTGGCGCATGCCCTGCTGCATGTTCCGCTGCATGCTTAGCTGGGCTGGTTGCATGCTCGGCCGGACTGGATGCATGCCGGCACGGGCTGTTAGGTTCGCCCGCCAGCTGCTGGGTCATGTTCAGCTCCTCCTCGGACAGACTGGAGCAGGATACAACATGTTGGTTGCACGCTGGCGGTATGCTGCCCGATCCGCCCGCCAGCTGCTGGGTCATACTCAGCTCCTCCTCGAGGTGCTCGGATTCGCCCACCGGTTGTCGGGTCACGTTCAGGGCCTCCCAAGCAGCAAAACGTGCAGTTTTCTCCTTCCTCCGGGCTTTCACCCGTTGGTCCAACGTCGTGCGCTTCCTCCCACTCCTCGAAGGCTTCGAACGGCGGGTAGGCGTATTCTCCTCCGAGGACAGCTCACGGTGCTGCTGCAACCGGTACTGGCTGCAATGGATCTCCATCTCGGACTCATCGGTGCTGTAGGTTAGATCCGAGGGGCTCGATCCCAGAGTTGTAGCGAGAACCGTCTCGTCTAGTTTGAGGGGGGTAGGATTGGGAGGTGGGTGTGCCCGTCGGACGCGTCCGAACACAGCCTGCACGACCGCCTTGCCGTACTGCTTGACCCGCTGGGCTGCCGTGATCCACGCCGAGGCCGTCTTGAGCGCGTGAGAGTCAAGGGGAGTGTCCTGCGCTCGTTGTGCCCGCCGACGTCGCCACAAGCGATAGGCTTGCTGTATCGATATCGCCGCAGATGCTTGACGCCGTCGAAGGCGACGGAGGCCAATCGTCTCCCAAGGTCGGCCTTCTTGCGGTACATTAGTCTTCGGCCCGTATTCTTGCTCCACAGCCCGACGTTGCTCGCGTGGGCTCAACTCTGCCCAGGCCAAGCCCAATGTGCCGCCCATGCGACCGCGCAAGCGGGCGAGTATAAGCTCGTCCAACTCGTACTTCCGTTGGCGACGGCTGAAAGGAGTAGTCGCGGGACGTCGTGTAGCATGGCGGCGACTGCGCTCAGCCATCTTGTGTGCCTCTGTCGGGGACTTCTTCTTGAGGGTCATGCGTAGTTATCGTAGTAGGACACT
>LGRX02024703.1:0-77299 GCA_001247695.2 Cymbomonas tetramitiformis | reverse complement strand
ACACCCATGGGGCATACGCCTCGGGGCATACCCATGGGGCATACGCCTCGGGGCATACCCATGGGGCATACGCCTCGGGGCATACCTATGGGGCATACGCCTCGGGGCATACCCATGGGGCATACGCCTCGGGGCATACCCATGGGGCATACGCCTCGGGGCATACCCATGGGGCATACGCCTCGGGGCGTACCCATGGGGCATACGCCTCGGGGAATACCCATGGGGCATACGCCTCGGGGCATACCCATGGGGCATACGCCTTGGGGCATAGCCCTGAGCTGTCCGTGCCTCCCGGTACAACTCCTCCCCCCTCAAGAGCGGCCTATCTCCCGATGCCGCTCCCGGTGTCGTCAGGTATCAAACTCCCCGAACTGAAGATGGTGCAAGAGATGACGCAACAGCGGAGCCGGTACTGGGTACACGGCGTGAGCATCTCGCGCTCCTGGTTGCTGTGAAGACGATGGTCCAAGCTGAGCAGTTTCAGGGGGCCCTCCGGTGGCCCATTTGCATGCGCAAGGTGTCCGCGAGGTGCACTCCAGCAATGGCGTTGGTGGAGGTGAGCTAGTCCAGATACACGTTGGTTTACGATATCGCTCCCCATACTTACAGTAGGTGCAAAAAGAGGCTGTGGCAGTTCACGAACCACTGACCGCAACCGCAGCGCATTCGGGTATCTTCCTTCAGGATTTTCAAGAAACCAGTGCTTGGGCTTCAAGTACTCAATAGCATCCAGGGTGCATTTCACACTCTTGTCTGCTCCTTCCAGATCAGGAGGTCCTCCCGTAGTGCGCGCCTGACTGTACTGGGTACATGGAGGGCTGGCCCAGATGACATCAAAGAATCCCGGTGGGTACTGAGTGGGGTCCCAGTCCTCCATTGATGCGAGATGGTCGGGTTGCCATCGTGGGTCGTTGTCGAGCGTAACCACCGAGGCAGACGGAAAGCACTTTACAAACTCTCTTTCCACCGATCCGGTCCCGCTGAACAACACCAAGATTCTCACTGGCCGGGTCTTTCGCTCTTCAAGGTCGGTGATCACCACTAGCTCTCCGTTCTCCAAGATTTCCACCCGCTCCCACGGCAGACAGAAGTCTTCCGGTGGAGAATCCACTTCTGGGACGTCACATTGATGTTCCATTAGTTGGGATAAAGTGACACCAAGGTGAACGGGCTGTCGCTGTTGACGTTGACGTCGGCCATGCTCAACGGACTTCCGCATGTCCGCCTGCATGCCCAACCGCCGTGCCTCGAACTCCTTGAGCTGCTGATTCTCCCCGCCTCTGTCCATCTTGTCTCTGGAGCGCCACTGGTCGTGAGCTGCCGAGTAGCCCGTCCAGCGTACCTTCCATTCTTCCACTGATTTACCCTTGACCATGCGTACACGATACGCCAGAATTTTGTCCACGTGAGCTTCCGCTTGCCCATCTACCATTACCGGGTCAGGTACAGGCGGTTGTGCTCGAGATGCAAACTCATCCATGCCGGAAACGTATGGCTTCAGGCGGTGCTGTGCAAACACGTCGTGAATGCGCCAATGCGGTGGTAGAGCCAACCGATAAGCCACCGGTGCCCCGCGGTCCGCCTCCGCCAGCTCCGCCTGCAAATCGCTGTAGAAGCACTCCACGACAGTTACAGGTCCGTGCCAACGCTTGCCGAGCTTCCGGCACAGCGCACGGTCCATCACCTTCTCCGTCAGGTGACGAGCCTCGATCCATACCAGATCCCCCACTGCGTACCTATGCTGCTTGTGACGCCGGTCAAACTGCTCCCGCTGGCGCTGCTGAGCCAACTCAAGGCGGCCACGCGCGTCCCGCAACTGCGACGAAAACTTCACAGCCATCTCATGGGCGGTACCCACCCCCCCTTTTCGTCGCGCAGAGCCAGGGAGAGTCGCAGCTTCCAGGAACAGGTCCAGCTGAGACATCGGAGACACCCCGTAGCATAGCTCAAAGGGAGTGAATCCTGTGACGTCACTACGCGAGTCGTTGATAGCAAACTCCACATTTGTCATGTAGAGGTCCCAGTCATCCGGATTGGCACCCACGAACGATCGCAACATGTCCTCGACCGCCCTGTTGGTGTGCTCCGCTTGCCCGTCTGAACGAGGGTTGTATGGAGTGGTAGAAGCCACCCGCACCCCCATAAGTCTCATTAGCTCACGCCAGAACGAGTCTTGGAACCTGGGGTCACGGTCACATACAATCTTCATGGGGGCTCCATGCTGCCTCCATACCACGTCGAAGTAGATGCGGGCTACCGTCTGTGCAGAGCTGTCCCCAAAGTTCATGGGCACAAGATGTACCATTTTGCTCAGCTTACACGTAAAGGTGACGAAGGCGTCATTCCCCTGGGCGGTGAGCGGTAACCCTGTAACGAAGTCCACGCTCACATCTTGCCAGTTACGCTGAGGAATAGCGTGTGGATTCAACAATCCATCGGGGTAGGATGCCCGGGGACGAACTGCTTGCCACGTAGGGCATGAGGCCACCCATCCTGCCACGTCTTCGGAGGCATTTTTCCACCAGAACCTGCGTAGAACTCTTTCCAGCGTCTTTTCCCGGCCAGTGTGACCTGCAGTGGTGGAGTCGTGGGCATCCCCGAAGACCACCTCTCGCAAAGGAGAGTCTTCGCCGAGGACCAACTGGTACCGTCCCGCGGCTACACGCCACAGTACGTTCCCGACGATGCGGAAATCTCTCGTGGCATGGTGCGGGGCCGCAAGGATGTCATCCCGCAGCTGTTGAAGGGGACCGGCACGTGCGTACTCATCGTGCAGGGACTCCAGGAATGTAACGTCCGTGGGGAGGCTCGAAGCATCGCGGGTCTCAGCAGCCTTACCCTGTCGCACTATCGGAGGTGCCACTCGGGGATGCCGCACTCTTGGCGCTAGCTGTCGGGTAGGGGGAGCATGCACCACCAGCACGGGCCACAGAAGGTCGTGGAGTACACCGTCAGGAGTCTCGAACAGCTGGGTGGGTACTCCTCGTTCGTCATGAGTAGGTATCACTTCCACCAGCCGCATACCAGCCATTCTGAAGAGCCGCCTCCATTGAGGCATGCGAGCCTGGATGTCCGGTAGAAGGAACACTGCCGAGGTATGCGCGGGGTCTTGCCGCCATTCATCTACATACTTGCGCAACACTGCCTCGATGGAGATATGACTGCTGGAGTATGGGGGATTACACCAGACGTGCTTTCCCCTCCACTGCTGTCGCAGACAATCAGTCCAGTATGCGTCTACTTGACGGTTCCGTCCACCCAGGTCACAACACGCGTCAACATCGAAGCTGCCGAACTGCCGTTGGAGGCGCTCAAAGACCTCCTTGCGCACCTTCCAATCCTGCCGATCGGCTGGCTGTTTGGTGGCTCGACCAGACGGCTGAGCTGGCTGCCTAGGACCTCGGAAATCCGTAGCGGGCGGTGTCGAGGTTTTCGGCTTGGTGGAAGGAGTCGTCGTAGCAGTGGTTTGTCGCAGCCGAGCACTACGGCGCAACACTGGATCGGTTCCCGGGGTGCTCGCTTCCTGCCAGCGCTTCCCAGATTCGGACAAATCAGTGAAGTAGTCGGTGGGAGCTCGCAGCATTAGTTCCTCTCCAGCGGGTGCACACTTAGGCGAGCTAGTTGCATGCTCAGGCTGGCACGTTGCATGCCCCGCATGCCCCGCATGCCCCAGCGTATGCCCCGGGGCATGCCCCACTGCATGCCCCACTGAGCTGGCTGCATGCTCAGTCGGTCGTGTTGCATGCCCCGCATGCCCCGCATGCCCCGGGGCATGCCCCACTGCATGCCTTACTGAGCTGGTTGCATGCTCAGCCGGCTGTGTTGCATGCCCCGCATGCCCCGTATGCCCCGGCGCATGCCCCGCTGCATGCCCCGCTGAGCTGGCAGCATGCTCAGCCGAGCCGGTTGCGTGACAGGGCGCGCTACCAGCCTGGAGCAGGCTCTTTAGGGCCCGCTCCGCCACCTGAAGTGTCTCCACGCCATCCATCCATGATTCCATGGTGGCCACCCATCCTGGTACAGGGGTCGGCGGGTGGTCTTCAAAGACCTCGTCGGCATCCAACACGGAGAGTGGGTCCTTGGGGAGGTCCGTCTCTTTGTCTACGACACCGGCCTCCTTGAGCCCTTCTCGCGGGTCCTTGGTCACGTAGTCAGGTCGGCGGGATAGCGCAGCGGGGACCAGAAGAAGAGCTCCTTTGACGTACTCCATTCGTGGGACACCAACTTCCACCAGGTCCATGTACCACCGTGCCTGTCGTCGGCTAAGCTCTCGTCCCGGGGACATTAGCCATTCTAGGGGGCGATGGTCACCTTGTAACCGGAAGTCGGAGGAGAACAGGTAGTGCCTCCAGGTGACGGTGGTGCAATGGTGCAACGCGCAGAGCTCCCTTTCGCCGGTGTGGTAATTCTGTTCCGCCGCGGAAAACTGCCGACTGTCGTAGGCTATCACCCTCATACCGTCACCCGTATCTTGCATGAGTACGCCTCCCAAAGCAACTCCACTCGCATCCGTTTGTACCAAAAACGGCGCTGACCCATCCGCGGCTGCCTTCATGTCAGGCAATGCCAATACAGGGGCTGAGGAGAGTGCGGTCTTCAACTCGTCGAAGGCCCATTGCTGGAGTTCTCCCCATTGCCACGGTACGTCGGTCTTGGTGAGCGAGGTCAAGGGTTGGGCAATCTCCGAGAACCGGTGTACGAACCGGCGGTAGTACCCCGCTAGCCCAAGGAACTGTCTGACGTGGGTTACCGTCTCCAGCTTCGGCCAGTCCTTGATGGAGGACACCTTGTCATGCTGTGGCTGGCATCCTTCGGCGGAGAGAGTGTGGCCCAGGAACCGTAGTGACTCCTTCAACATCTGCGCCTTGGAGGCCTTCAAATATACCCCTTTTTCTCGACAAGTGTCCAAGAACTGACGTACGTGGTCGTAGTGTTCCTCCACCGTGCGCGAGAAGACGACCACATCGTCGATGAAGATTCGTACAAAGGGGAGATGACCGAGTGCACTCTGCATTCGCCGTTGATATTGAGAGGGAGAGTTCTGCAGGCCCTGGGGCATCACCAACCATTCATAGGCCCCCATCTGGGTGGTGAAGGCGGTCTTTTCCACGTCCTCCTCAGCCATCGGCACTTGCCAGAATCCGTCCACCGCGTCAAAGGAGGAGAAGAACGCTGCCCCTTGCATCTCGTCAAACATCAGTTGGATGTCCGGTAGTGGGTACCGGTCCCGCACCGTCTGCTGGTTCAATTGTCGGTAATCCACCACCAAACGTAATGTCTTCGGGTCACCAGGCTTGGGTACCAGCAGACATGGGGCGGCATACGGGCTTGACGACGGCCGGATGTAACCCTTCTTCATGAGCTGCTCGATACGTTCACGTAGCTGGCGTAGCTCTTCAGCGGTCATCTTGTATGGGCGCCTACATGGTGATCCACCCTCCGCGTCCGGCTTGCGATCGATGCGGGCCTTGTCCTCCTCAGTGCGACGCAACTTGGATGCCTCCGGTAAGGCTGAACACAGGGTATCCAAATACTTCTCAAAGAAGGCGGCAAAGCGCTGCCTCCACGTGCTGCTTACCGGTGCGTCTCGAGTATCTTGACGGGGCCCTTCCTTCTCCAGGGTGGTGTGAGATGACGGTACTTCAGCAGCGGTAGCTGCGAATGCTCCTGCCTCATGATCGTCCCCGCGCGCCGCCACCATGAGCCACCGAGGTTGCGATTCTTCATCCCCGGCCAGGCGCCTGGTTTCCGCGTGGATGAGGTGCTGCTTCAGTTGCGTTGCCGTCAAGAACACCTCATCGATCAGCCCTGCGCCCTGGGCCTTGCCCTGACCCATCCCCAGACTACAACCCACGAGCGTCACCCGTTGTTGTCCTCCACCATTTGCTCGCGTGTTGAAGGAGACGGAACCGTGACCGGCATAATCCAACGTGATTGGGGAGAGACTGCGAAGCCACTTACCCCCCAACACCACGTCTACTTGGATTCCTAACGGCAAGACCCGTAGAGCCATCCGCTTCTCGCAGTAGTTTACTCCCGACGCCGCGTGTGCGGTGAACTTGGTGTACGCTACCTCTCCAGCGGTCTTAACAGACCCATCTGCCAGCGTGACCTTCATTGGAGTCCCTGAGCGCACTGTCAAGTCGCAAGTACGGGCACATTCCGCCGAGATGAAGTTGTCTGAGGCGCCTGAGTCCACCAAGACCTTCACTCGATGTCCACGAAGGTAGGCATAGAACACCAGGAGTAGGGGTCCTTCCTCGTCTCGCACCGCTGACAGTGTGTGTGCCAAGAGTGTCCCTGTTCGAGAGTTCGCCTTCCAGCGCACCCCCCCATCCAGTTGAACACGCTTACATTTAAGAGCATCTTCGATTGGGTGTGAACTCAAGGCGGCTGCAGTCTCGTCCACCAAGGCGTTGCACTCGTACTCTTCGCCGCTGCCGTGTTCAGTAGCACTGACGTACATGGTGGCGTTGGTCGAGGCACTGACGTGAGTGGTATCACTGTCAGTGGGGCTGACGTGGGTAGTGTCACTGTTGGTGTCGCTGACGTGAGTGGTGTCGCTGTCGGTGGCACTGACGTGGGTCGTGTCGCTGTCGGTGACGCCAACGTCGGTGGCGCTGACGTGGGTAGTGCCACTGTCGGTAGCGCTGACATGCGTGGAGTCGCTGTCTGACCCGCTTTCCAGCGGCTGGGACCCATTGGATGCATGCCGGGCCGGGCGCGCTGCACGCTGGACCAGGTGCGTCGCCTGCTCAGCGATACAGGTTGCATGCTCAGCTGGCCGCGTTGCTTGCCCCGCATGCCCCGCATGCCCCGCATGCCCCGCTGCATGCCCCGCTGCATGCCCCGCTGAGCTGGTCGCATGCACAGGCTGGCATGTCGCATGCCCCGTATGCCCCGCATGCCCCGTATGCCCCGGGGCATGCCTCACTGCATGCCCCACTGAGCTGGTTGCATGCTCAGTCGGCCGTGTTGCATGCCCCGCATGCCCCAGCGTATGCCCCGGGGCATGCCCCACCGCATGCCCCACCGAGCTGGTTGCATGCTCAGTCGGCCGTGTTGCATGCCCCGCATGCCCCGGGGCATGCCCCACTGCATGCCCCACCGAGCTGGTCGCATGCTCAGGCGGGCATGTTGCATGCCCCGCATGCCCCGCGTGCCCTGGCGCATGCCCTGGCGCATGCCCTGCTGCATGTTCCGCTGCGTGCTTAGCCGGGCTGGTTGCATGCTCGGCCGGACTGGATGCATGCCGGCACGGGCTGTTAGGTTCGCCCGCCAGCTGCTGGGTCATGTTCAGCTCCTCCTCGGCAGACTGGAGCAGGATACAACATGTTGGTTGCACGCTGGCGGTATGCTGCCCGATCCGCCCGCCAGCTGCTGGGTCATACTCAGCTCCTCCTCGAGGTGCTCGGATTCGCCCACCGGTTGTCGGGGCACGCTCAGGGCCTCCCAAGCAGCAAGACGTGCAGATTCCTCCTTCCTCCAGGCCTTCACCCGTTGGTCCAACGTCGTGCGCTTCCTCCCACTCCTCGAAGGCTTCGAACGGCGGGTAGGCGTATTCTCCTCCGAGGACAGCTCACGGTGCTGCTGCAACCGGTACTGGCTGCAATGGATCTCCATCTCGGACTCATCGGTGCTGTAGGTTAGATCCGAGGGGCTCGATCCCAGAGTTGTTGCGAGAACCGTCTCGTCTGGTTTGAGGGGGGTAGGATTGGGAGGTGGGTGTGCCCGTCGGACGCGTCCGAACACAGCCTGCACGACCACCTTGCCGTACTGCTTGACCCGCTGGGCTGCCGTGGTCCACGCTGAGGCCGTCTTGAGCGCATGGGAGTCAAGGGGAGTGTCCTGCGCTCGTTGTGCCCGCCGACGTCGCCACAAGCGATAGGCTTGCTGTATCGATATCGCCGCAGATGCTTGACGCCGTCGAAGGCGACGGAGGCCAATCGTCTCCCAAGGTCGGCCTTCTTGCGGTACATTCGTCTTCGGCCCGTATTCTTGCTCCACAGCCCGACGTTGCTCGCGTGGGCTCAACTCTGCCCAGGCCAAGCCCAATGTGCCGCCCATGCGACCACGCAAGCGGGCGAGTATAAGCTCGTCCAACTCGTACTTCCGTTGGCGACGGCTGAAAGGAGTAGTCGCGGGACGTCGTGTAGCATGGCGGCGACTGCGCTCAGCCATCTTGTGCGCCTCTGCCGGGGACTTCTTCTTGAGGGTCATGCGTAGTTGTCGTAGTAGGACACTTTCAGAGGTAGCCCCAGCCGGACTTCTCCAGCTCCACGATGTCAACCGCCTACGCTGGTCCGCCAAGGAACTCTGGTACACCTCGGAGGTCCCCGGTGCAGCCAGATGCAGATCCTTGTAGTCGCTGGGCTGAACTGCTGGTGCCGCGTGATGAGCTCGGATGCGTGAGGGAGGTCCATCAACATTACCGCGGTCAATCGGGACACCGTGTTTGGCACAGTAAGTCTCCCAACAAGAATGTGCTGTCGGTGGGGCTATCGGTGGAGTCAATGATCCCCGAGCAGGGGGGGAATTCTCCACTGAGAGGGGCCGTCTGCTCAAAATGGTAGCGCGCCGTGCGCGCTCTCGGCCACTGAAGGCAATCCGTGATGAACGGGGCCTCGGGCTGACGGTGGAGGGGGGCCGTGCGGCCACACCATGGGGTGAATCTGATGAAGCCTCTGTGCTCACTGGGGCATGCTGCACTCGCGGTGAGACGGGCTTTGTCGGGGTACAGGCGGTGGCCTCGTCACGTGACGTCCGCGAGGGCCATGAAGGACGGGCTGCCACATTAGTATAGGGCTGCCTCTGTCCACGGGGTCGATGGAGATTTACTCCTCTTGCCCGGGAGCCCCTGTCGGCTCCCCACTCCGAAAAGCTGGATCCTCGGTGTTCGTGATGTCACACATGGCACACAGATCCCCATAGAGGTCCACGTCAGCATCCGCCAGAGCGATGATCTCCTCCATCGTTTCCAGCTCTTCTGGATTGAGGGAATCCTCCTCGACTCTCTCCTCAATGACTTCTACGCAAGCCGCCACTTGCCCTGGCCTTCGCGCCAACCGCGCCGGGGCGTTGGCCTTCCAGATGGCCAGCTTCTTCTCGTCCGTGCAATTGGCCACCAAGTGCTCGAGACTGCCACATGCAAAACAGGGCCGTTCCCTCACCGCAGGTGCCGGTCGGGATCCTTGGGTCGCCGCTGTGCTTACATCCACAGGAGCCGCTGTTGCCGAGTCATTCCTAGCAGTCCCCGGCTCCCACGTGAGGGCCGCCAACGCAGGCCTCCTCGGAGGCCACCTAGGCCGACTAGCCGGGGCGCTACGTGGTGGAGCTTGCCGTTGTCGGTGTCCCATCTCCAACGCCACCTTGCGGGCGATGGTGTCGTGGAGAACCGCGTCCTCCATCACCTTAGCCGTCTCAATTTCCGTGGCCACGGAACGAACCTTCAAGATGGCGGAGGTGTCGGGCCGTCCAAGTCGACGTTGTTCCTCTTCCCACTGCTCCGGGTGACTGGTGTCTAGCCCAAGATCCGCCAACTTGGAACCCACTTGAACGCTGTGTCGTAGTCCACCCCAAAAGAGCTCGAGAAGTTCCAGTTTGGTAACCTTACCGCAACCCCGCACTACGTCCGCCACGAAGTTGACAGTCGCGGTTCGGGTGGTGATGCGGGTGTAGAAAGCACCGGTCTTCTCCTCCGATCGCTGTCTCGTTGAGAGTAGCTCCGACTTCAGCCGTTTCAGGGCGTCCGTGGTGATGTCCACTGACAAGGCAAGATCGCCCATGAACCGCGGCACCGCTGCGTACCTCGCCTTCCACGCCTCTCCTTCGCTGCCTCCTGGCGCCATCTCCTCGACGTACAACTTCTGGGCCTTGGCCAACTTGGAGGTCTTGATCATCCACAGCAAGGTGGAGATGCTGAGCTGATTGTGTCCTTGCGCCTCACGCCGAAAACTGGGAGTAGTGAGCGCCGCAATCACCGTCATGTGCTCCAGAAGTGCATTCACCGCCACAGAGAATTCCTCAAGGTCATCCATGGCCCGGACCTTCGTGAAGTGATCGCCGGGAAACTCCGGGAGGTCGTCCACCAGCTTACGGATGTCCTTCAAGAGCGAGCTCTCGTTCTTGATCGCGGTCTGGTAGGAGCGGTCGTCGGGGGTGTACATCGCCATGGGGTCCTCCGGAGCTCGTGCCACCCCGGCAGGTGGTCCCGTTGCTGCCGCATGCTGTGACGCCGTCGGTGAGAAGGTCGCGGCGTCGGCAGAAAGTCGGTGGGAAGGAGCCGGGAATGTGGAAGGGGCAGGCTGTAGAGGGGGTTGGGGCGTCTCAGAAGATGGCCCAAACGATGCTGCCAAGTACCACGGAGCGGCACAGACCTCCACCCAGGCTTGTAGCCCGTCCAGCTCGTAGGTTTCCGCCTCCGACTCCGTGAAGGCGTCCACCACCGGTCGTCTCGGGCATTGGTACCATTGAGACGGAATTCTGGAACGCCTCGTGCCTCGAATAGACTCCTCTGCCACCAAGCGGTCCACTAAGAGAGCGTAGGTGGAGGTCTCGGTGGTGTGCAGCGGACGTATCTCGGGGAAAGAGGTACTACCGGCCCCGCTCAGAATGTATCGAGCGGGACTCAGCCCAAGATTGTCACAGATCTTCAGGGCTGCCGACAGACCATGGTGCGAGGAGGTGACCTCGGGTAACGTCGCTGTAGTGGCCAATTCACCCGGGGGCACCCACAAGGAATCCCCTTGGGGAGTGACCACTAACAGCCGTGTAGTTGACGTCGACGGCCCCGCCCCCCCAGCCGGGTCACCATCAGGGTCGTCACCAGGGTCATCTCCAGGGTCGTCCTCCGTGTCCTTATAGTCGCTACTCCGGCTTTTCGATTCCTCATCGGCGGCAAGCGGCTTCCCACCATTCCAGCCCAAGGTAAGCTGGCCTCCGCTGGTTGCATGCTGGGATGCCATTAGAGGATGAAGAGGATGAAAAGAACGTGGAGGCTGAAGAGGGTGCGAGTTCGGACGAGGAAGCCTCTTTGTCGTCCTTGTCCGATGATGACGAGCAGATGTGTGAATAACTCGATCAGTCCGATGAACTTGTATATATGAGTTGATAAACAATGGTATATATTATGAATATCTAATGTTGAACTATCGTTGTATTACCATGTTTGATTTCCTTGCACTCATTGTATGACTCATGCTATGCCTAAACGCTGTATTTGTGCTTCGCATTCTTTATATCATGATGGTAGTATAAAGCTCGCTTTAACAACCATTTCATTCATTTCCGATTTTCGATCGCAACCAACGCAGCACCTGCAAGTTTCAAACAGTATGACCAGTGAACACGCACGCCCATCAACATCGGACCTCTGCCTCATTTGCTCATTAGACCATGCCGACTTCCTTCGAACGATCTCGGAAATCCCAGGCATGCAAGTTTACAAACGAGAAAGAAGCAGCGCGTGCATATGTCGCTTTCCGAAGAATGATGATGAAGTGAAAAAGACAAACAACTCCGGTAAGTATGATGCCGCTCCGTATTTGCCGGTGCTTGTACAAGACCCCCCCATATTTCATGAGAAAGATGCTGATGGTCTGTGGGCAAACGCAGCAGAAGTAGAGCAGCCAATAACGATGTTAACGAACGACAAGCTGGAGCCACAAGCCCAACCCAAAGGGGAACCTGCCATATCCGGAGATGAAGGTTTGCACCCTAAAAACGAGTAGCATCGTTGTATCCTGCGTGTATGACTTAAAATCCACTTGTTTACTGTAGTTCTTGTAGTTGGATCATGGTAGTCGATTGTTTTGACCACTCGCGGTCTGTAGTAGGTTATTGTATCCCTTCAATATATTTCTCGGACGCCCACGTCCAATATTTTTGTGAGAATCCACCGATCATAGATTTAACACGTGTGGTGTACGGGTGCACGCTTCGGTTGCAGCCGGCGCCGTACTGAGGCCACATTTGACATTTGGATTGAGATATGGAGGTTACAATGATCTCGATGAATGGATTGATTACGACGGACTTCGAACCCTCTCATGGGTACGGAAGTAGCGATAATGGCAGCTACTTTGAATATTAGGCAAGCCTCGTGCCCTCAAATCATTTCGGGAAATCATCGATGGTCAACAGGTCAACATTCCAACGACGATATGATTTTACAGTCGCACGAGCGCACATTTGCGAGCTCAGATTGTTCGGACGCCCAAGGAATCCTTGGGAACGCGTATCACATGGATGGAACAAACACCACCTGTCTTCGTGGTCATATAAAACTTGCTTTCACGGCATCCCTATTCATTTTTTGCAATCTCGACAATCTCGATTGATGGCCGGGTATGTGCACCACATGTATTATTTTTCTTGGGCAGGATTGCCTTGCTATCATCCTAGCCACGAATTCTAATCCACATGTGCATTCTGTGTGCCCGCAGATGATGACACCAAGCTCCTCGCACACACATTGTGGTCCGCTGGCTACTTTGAAGAGGCGCACGTAGAATCGTAACAATAAGAATAACACGTAGTCTTGGATATGGAATGAGGCTGTGTCATTGTGAGATGACCTTTTGACAATAGTAGGGTGAGAGGTGTACTTTTTATGTAACGTGTCTTACGTATGTAAAATGTCACGCATTATAAAGCCTGCCTATCTCTTCATCAGCATTCATTACTCGCTTTCGCTCACGATAGACCCCACCTCCTACCAGTGAGCGACGCACCCAGATGCCAGACTACTACATTGTCCTTTTCCGTTTTGTGCTTCCCGCCATCCGGGAAAGACGCCGTTCCCGCGAGGAATGCTTTTTGCACGCATGGGTAGAAGAGAGATTTCTGTGGGCCCTTGAAACACGAGTACGCCTTAGAGACCTCGATATCCCTGTCACATTGTTTACCTCAGATATTATTGTTTTTCCTGTGACACTTGCGCGGTAGTTTTTGCATCCTCGGAGAATTGTGAACGACGACGTCGGGGGCTTAATAGTCAATGAGGCGTCCTACTTTCATTGGACTAGTTGGATTTCCGGTATGAATTTTTATCGCAGTATAAACGAACTCCACCGACGATGGTTATACGATCACCATTGGGCCTGGTGCAACGGTTGGTTTCGCAACCTCCTTGACTATGACGCTGATGGTAACGAATTCGTCTATGATCGTGTATACGCCCAGCCCTGTTGCGATGATTGCGGAAGGTCGCATACACTTGTTATGCGAGTGACTTACCCACATCGATACATATGAATTGTGTCGACCGCGCGGATTGCGAGTTCTGGCAAGATACCGAAGTCCCACAGTTGCTGTCCGCCTCCGACTCCGACTAAGGTATAAAAGCTCAATACCTCTTACTCAGCCTTCATTTCGTGCTTTCGCTCACCATCGTGCCACCCCTGCCACCTCCTACCATTCTGAGAGCCACCCACCTGATGACAGCCCACGGCCACTTTCTCCTTTTCAGATGCGTTCTTCCCGTCACTCGGGAAAGACGCCGTTCACGCGAGGAATCCTTTTTGCACGCGTGGGTGGAAGAGCGATTTCTGTGGGCTCTTGAATCACGTGAACGTTCTGTGCGCCATGAAGCGTACCCCTTTACCACACATCAAGTCAGAATACGGGCAGTGTTCCCTGTAACGCTTGCGATATACTTTGCTGGGCCTGACGAGTGGTCAACACTGGAAATGCAGGATGACGATGTATATGCTCGGCAGTCTCGCTATATGCACTCACATGTCTTTTGCGGCGAGGCGTCCTATTTTCGCAACTGGTCTCGTTGGATTTGCGGTATGCACTATCGCGATTTAACCGAACTCCGGCGTAGGTGGTTGGTCGATCACCATTGGGCCTGGTACAACGGCTGGTTTCGCAATCAAGTTACCTATGATGGAGATGGCAATATATTGTATGCTCGCTTATACACCTGGGCGTGTTGCCATGGTTGCGGTATTCGAAGGACAACTCTTGAACGTTGCAATAACACTGTGCCACACAGCTACTTCTGTGTCGATCGGGAGGCTTGCGATAGTGCGATTGAGCTTGCAGAAGCTGACGAGGACACAGATTCGGAATGGGGCTATCATTTGGACGACTCAACCGATTCGGATCCGTCGGCGGGTTCCCTGCACGATTAGTCACGATTATTCATAATGCAAGATAAGTCTTGAATAGAATACACATGGAACGTAACAACCACTGTGTAATAATGTAACATACAATGATTATTAAAAAATGTGAAGATCGGTGTTCTTATACCATTGCTTGTACCATACACGTGTTATGCTAGTGACTAGTAACCCACATCGATACATATGTGTCGACCGCGCGGATTGCGAGTTCTGGCAGGATACCGAAGTCCCACAGTTGCTGCCCGCCTCCGACTCCGACTAAGGTATAAAAGCTCAATACCTCTTACACAGCCTTCATTTCTTGCTTTCGCTCACCATCGTGCCACCCCTGCCACCTCCAACTGACCACACTTAGCCCAAAAACTACCTGAATGCCCCAAGGCAAACTCGTCATGAAATGCGATTATTGTGACCTTCCTGCAAACGTTCGTATATGGTTTAATGCTGGTTCGCATCTTGTTGCGATAAATGAGCATACCGAACTTTTCGCGTGTATGCGCTGTTCTTACGAAATATTCATGCGTCGGGAAGCAATGGACGACGAAGACGGAGTATACTGGGAGCTGATAGATTAGTAGACCATTACTTTCCGTGGAATGAACTAATTCGAGATCTCTTGCCTCGTAGTAACTTACGTACTTTGCAATGTAATAGTAACGCTATAATATGTTGTAAGACCAAGCATTGATATACTTAGTTATACTTTATACTTGTTATACTTAGTGCCTGTCTCGCCATATAGATGTTCCCATGCTATGCATTTTCATTTTTCAAGTTTGCTCCCAATCGACCCACCTCCTACCCACGCTCAAAGAAGAATACCTACTCCACACTCTCGCACGGTAGTTGACAAAAAGCACATACTATTTCAGCTTGTACTCCCGTTCATTCGGTCCAGGTACAACAGGCGAGTGCAAGAGAGAATGCTGGTACAAGAGGGATTGCCACATGGCAGATCTTCTCTGACTTCCGACCAACTTGAACAACTTCATCGTCAAATCGAAGAACAGTATTACCGTGATATTGTTTTTTTACCTACGGAATGACGGACGTGACGGAGGGTGCCTTAGTTAGTGATTATAGTAACGCTATAATATGTTGTACGACCATTGGTTGCTGACTTATGGCTTTTGCGACATATGTATATATATATATTGTAACACTACTAACACTAGCAAACATTCTACTTATAATTAAACGAATAGACAACGTTCATGCAACAATACCCGTGTGATGATAGTTGTATATAGCCGCGATTTTTGACGCGGGGCTTGTGTTTATGAACACACCCAATCCAAAAGGATATCTCTCTCCGTTGATTGCTCGATGATCACTCGAACCACAATAGCAAACAGCATAATGAAGGCATATCGTACCGCATAAACGCATATCGCAGCCAACTTGTCTGCCACGTGTCTGCATTACACTGCGCGTTATGATGACGTGGCAGGTCACCCGTCGTCTATAAACCGAGAATAGTAGCAGAAAAGCACCGTCTAAAAACATGCATACTGGTTCACGTATCCCCAATAGTCTGTTCATAATGAATTCGACCCGAAGACAAGATCTGCATATTGTCGCAAGTGTCTCTGAGAGTGTCGCAAGTAACTTGTCCATCTTCGATCTCGAAGACAACCAACCCCCGTAACCTAATTTTCGACCGGCCGATCGGATCGTCAACCGAACGATCGGACCGTCCGATTTCGAGTCCTGATGGATGTGGTGTTGTGATCTGTGGTGCATCTACCTCGTGTCGCGATAGCGTGACAGCGCGACAGTTGACCCACAATCATACGCACAAGTCAGTCTCGTAGTTTACCGCATCAAATAGCGCTTGAGCTCAGCGGCCTTCTCACTTTATTTCCAGCGTTCAAAATACCCCTGTGCTGCCTGTTGCTGCGCTTGCTTTTTTGCTTTGACTATGTCTGAATGAGCGTGTGCAGGTTTCCGCTTCTTTTGTTGCATATTCTCTTACCAGCTCGCTAACTTCGTCTGTTTTCTCCGCATCCTGTTTTGCAGCATCTGGCGTTTTTTGCTTGTCGCAGGATTGCAGGATTGCGCACCACTTTCTTCTAGCGTATTTCTTGATGCTGAAATATTCTTGAAGAGGCCTGCTGACAGATGCCTGTTTTGAAGCCTTTTCAGGAAATACGTATCTTGCGATCTCTTTTGTGCACCACTTGTTGGGCTGTCGAGATGCTTCCTGCGACCCTGCCGATTTATTTTGCAAATTCACTGTGCTGACTATCCTGACGTCGGTGCTTTTCCCTTTGTCATTCTGCCTACAGAAGAATGCTTGGAGACCGTCGGGCATCTTGCACGTCGGGTTGGTTTCGACTCCTAACATGTCTATTACTAACTAGCGTGCTGTATTTTGCAGAGCGTATGTGCATAATTTTGGTTTGTTGTGTCACATTGTACAGTTTTTTCAGTGTAATTACTCTCTATTCTCTAGTCGATGACATCGTTAATTTGTGCGCGCGGGAAATCGGAATGTTGTGTGTTGGAGATATTAGTTGGGTGATAGTGTAGGTTGTAGTGCCTCCTGTTTACTTGATGTCCACAGAAACGTAAGTGTAATAATAGCTTAACGCTGGAATTTTGGATTGTGATTTGCATTGTTAGCAAAAACAACTTTCGTATGATATCATGAGTGAGTTCTCGTGTATACATGCTATTCATCTCCGTTAATTTCGCTAGGTTCTATACTAGCTTTTTAAAAATGTTGAGCTTCATCATGCACGGAGTTTTCGTTCGTTGTATGTCGGACCCCCTATTCGGCTGAAAGTGTTTCTGCATATTTCTTAAATTTCAATAGATTTCTGATAGGTTTTTGCGACAAAATACCCCCTTGAGACCTATTTTGCTGCAGCTGCGACAAAATGTACCCATAGGTAGATTGGTGTCGTACCTGCGACAAAATAGTTTGCGACATAAAAAAAACCTTCCATACGACAAATTCGCTACCAAAGGACAGGGACGCGGATCTTTCGGACGAAGAAATGGAGGGCGTCTTTTGCGGGCAGCCAGATTCTGAGGTCATGTACACTAATTTTGCCGACGAAAATGATTTTTGCAATTTAGTACATCGTAGACAAACACGGCGAGCGGTAGCACGCTCAGCTGGCAGGGTCGGACGCCGAGAACGGTGCGTTGGTTCTCTGGAACTATTCAGAGAATCTGCTTATGTGTCTGACGGTGGTGTGTGTGGAAGCTTACCACACACACACAGAGAGAGAGATAAACATTTTGTGCATGCGATATACCCAACTTCCAGGTTGATAAGCAACCGCGGGAAGAGACCGTGGACTTCGACGACGAAAACTACAGGATCGTGAAGACCAGTGACAGGAGTTTACCCCTCAAGACCCAGAAAGCAGGTCTACAAGGAAAGGTAAAAAATGGCATGTGCTGACACCCCCCTTGAGACACCGCAAGAAGCCGCTTGGACTTTGTTAGACCCCGTTGCCGCCGGACAGCAGCCGCATCATCGAGAAACGCAAGCATCGATGGCGTCTGTTGATGACGCGCACACGTCGGTGCGCCCGCAACAACAATTGATATGGACACCGGATAATTCTCTGAAGGCGATTCTAGAATTGCTATCCCGGACGTGCGGTCGCCGCTGTTGTTGCAAATGCTGTTGTTGCCAACTTGTCGTACGATGATGCGCATGCGGGATACATCATATCGTCATCCAAAGCCACATCAGAAGGCCCTTCCCGCGGTGATGCTGTGACATGATCCGAAGCGGAATCACGTGATGCTGATGGCTCATCGGGCGAAGACATACACTGAGACGTTGACATCTCATGCCTGCCATCACTCATCGGTAACACCTGCTGCTGCATCCGTCGGTGACGTCGTTTGGCGATCCGTTGCTGACGCCGACTGTTGGCGATTAGCCACCGTGTGCGCATACCCAACTCCTCCGTCGTCTGTTATTGGCTGTCCCCACTAACGCGCGTTGTCGGTAACATACTGGCGTCCACGGATGAGAACTGCGCATACCCGTGCGCATGTGGAATCGCGCCCACACGCGTATGACGCAGTAGCGACATACAATACGGCGGAAGCCACACAGGCCGATACAGTGACTGACCGGGACAGCCAACAGCATCTTGCGCAGCCAAGTCTGCTGACGCATAATAAAGTTGATGTGCGGGCAACAACGGTGAAGCATAGTCGTACAAACCACTCCACGAATACTCGTATGAGAGGACCCGCTCCAGGTTGTCCACGAATTCTTGCGGAGATAGCATACGCGGAACCACATCACGATGCACTGCAAACGCGGAAGAATAACCCACGAACAGCGCATGGCCCGCCAATCGATCGCTAAGCATTCCATGCCGCACATACCACTGAAGCCGCGCAGCAAAATATGAGTAAGACCCACTCGTAGGAATTTCCAGTACAATACTCGGTAAGGACATAGGCATTGCCAATGAGAGCTAAAATATTTCGTGTCCGACGGTGACAACGCCGTACGAAGTTGACGACGTGATGATACGTATACTTCCGTAAAGACTACCGTATGCAATCGTCGCGAGACACGCACGTAGGTACGTGATGTCTGTTGTATCTAAATAAGATACGCCGCGCAAATACACGCGTTGGTGTGGCCCAGGCGTGGCACAGACAAGGCTGCACCCGTTCAACTGGTATCAGCGTGGAACGTTATACGAACCTACCTAGCTAAGGCAGGCAACACTGTGCAAATACTTGCAGGAGTATTCCGATGGACCCTTCTTGATATTACACGAATATCAAGGTCGGATACGGATCTTTTACACTTTCGGTTCGAAGTTACTTAGCAGCCACAGAGGTGGCTGCAATTCATAACTATTTCAAACTTAACCCCAGAGAGCTTGCACAACTCTCTTCTATAAGGCAACTTGTCCATACCCTGTCACTTAATGTGTTCAGTCATCTGCTCACGGCAACTGCCAATCAGTTGAAATCTATCATCAGTACTCATATGTCTCTCACTGTCAACTCCCTAGTCTCTCATTTGAATAGTCACAGATATGTTGATATGGCAGGAACTGAGGCTCTCCTGGTTTCCCTCCAGTCCTGATCGACTCTTCGAGATTTGGATGGTTTCCCACCATTTCTCTAGAGCCCAATCTGCTGTAGGTGCAGACATCCCAATGTCACACTAAGGCTCTGAATTCTGTCAGTCACTCTTGTCACGCCTCTCAGGTCATAATAGTGATTGTCACCATTCCTGTCACTCGTCACTCTGACACGTCTGTCCCTCCTACTGATTCGTGATCTACCCTAGTACGCTCACGCTGCTCATGCTACCGGCTGCATCCGGCTTTGCCAACTATTACAACAAGGAACAGAGCAGTGCATGCTATAGTACGTAAAAAGTACAAGACAGGGACACGCCAATGTAACCCGCAATGCCAGACCTGGATGTGGCGATAGCTTGGGGGCTAGGGGAGATAACTGAATGCAATAGTCCGGGACAATTCACACTGTTACAACTTCCCTCTCAGAACTTCGATGGTTGGGCATCAATGTATATTTGCTGTAGCAGCGCTTGAGCACAGAATTGCAACGTTCCCTCTCAATTTGTAGGTTGAGTCGACACATTAACAGCGGGGGTCCGTGCGAAACCTGAGCCCCCAGATCACTCATTACAGCCCAAGGTGACTCGGGGTGATCAGATAAACCGGTCTGGCATGGAGCAGGGCGAAGCCCGCGAGTCTAATTATTGCAGTGCTCAAAACATCGATCCTACGGAGATGCACACCATACATCCGTCATGGAAGTATTTAATATTCACAAAATGTGCAAGTCCTTAAAATTCACCAAAGTGAATCTTTACCATTTCCGACAAATGCAGGTAAAATTGTATGTTTTACAGCTCTTCATCTTCACTGTCTTCCGGCATCTGCAACTGCAGAATGAAACCCCATTTCTGTCATTTGAAGCCAAGCTTTGCATGATACTGGTGCAATCCACATACATCATTACCAGCCAGTGCATATGCATGTCAATAGTGTGCATACCTTCTCGATCGCAGATTTGATCAGATTGACATCAGATGACGCCGGCTTGAGATCCAAGGCAGTACTGAAGTTTAGCATTGCTTGCTTGGTTCTGTCCAACTTTTTATAGATCTTGCCCTGTATGATGCAAGAACAGGACGCTGTTTACTGAGGAAATATCATCCAAAAAGAGTTGTGAAAGCATAAGGGGCTATCGCGGCAAATACGCCATGCACGCCTTCATAAATTATGCAAGTCTTGTTGAGGGCAAAAGAATCTAGGAATGATCAACGGAAATCAGCAACTGAATCTGAGGATAGCTTCTTAGCAAGCTTCTCTGAAAAGGCACTCACTGCACCAGATGCAGCTGGGCTTGCAGGATAAGGCCGCAGTAATGAAAAGTGAAACAGTCCTTACGGATCAGCCATTACCACCACACCCCCTATCTAGTGGTATCACCGTCAGTGGTGAATGGGGTGCTCACAACTGTGAGTTGAATCAGCGCTTCGCTTTGCTGCGCTGCACACGTCGTGAACAAGGCACTCACCATCAGGAAGAAGACACTCGCCTCCCGCGGGGCAAAATCCTTCAGGATTTCCAGCTCAGCAAGTGCTTCCTCGTACCGCTCTTCGCTCAGCAGCACCGAGGCTTTCTCAAACTGCACAGAAAAGGCATACTCCATATTCCAATTTGAGGCGGAGGCCGGCAGCTTACAATTCAGAATCCATCATACGGGACCGCAGGGACTCAGCAAGGTGCCAATAATGCAGTGTATTGACTAGCAGTCAGAGAAGAACCTTGGCGAGTGGGTTCTTCCAGTCTAAGCGTATAGCAGCCTGTAGGCAATCCAACGCTTCACTGTTCCGGTTCAGGGCGTGCAGTGCCATGCCCCGGTAGCAGTGCAGCACAGATGAGCGTGTATTTATCTTCAGAGCACGCCCAAAGTGATACTCTGCATTGACATATTTCTCCTGGCGGTAGTAAATCGTTCCCAGCCCATACCTGCATGAACCTCGTCACCACAGCCATACCATACAAAGCAGGCTCTTACTCCCGGAGTGCATACACCGAGCGCCCACTTCATGTCACATAAATATAAATAAATCTGAAGGTAAATTAGATGGTGCTTTTGTAAGTGTAATGCATACTATACATGTAACATATCTCTCTCTGCGCCTTCAGCGAGAACCTCGCCTGCAGTGTTGAGGGGTTAGGGAAGCCCCCTCACTGCTGCAGCGCGGGCCTCATGCCATGAGAGACGCAATTTCAGGATGGATCTGCACGCGTGTAGGATGAGGACTTGCCGTGACAGGAAGCAAACTGTGTGAGCTCACCATGCATTGTAATGCCGCTCGTCGATTTTGATGGCGTTGCGGAAGCAGACCAAGCCCTTCTCAAAGTCCTCATTCGCAAAATACTCATGCCCGCACAACGTGTGCGCATAGGCAAAGTTCGAATCCAACTGTTGGGGAAAACACCATAATCCCAGGTTCAGCTGTCCAGTTGTCGGACCCAAACATTGCAACAGCGTCGCCAGCCACAGCCACTAGCACCCCGGCTGCCGGACCCAAACACTGCAACACTGTCGCCAGCCACAGCCACTAGCAATCTGGCTGCCGGACCCAAACACTACGACAGCGTCCCTAGCCACAGCCACTAGCACCCGGCTGCCGGACCCAAACACCTAGCAGTGTCGCCAGCCACAGCGTCAAGCACCCGGCTGCCGGACCCAAACACTACGACAGCGTCCCTAGCCACAGCCACTAGCACCCGGCTGCCGGACCCAAACACTGCAACACTGTCGCCAGCCACAGCCTCAAGCACCCGGCTGCCGGACCCAAACACAACAACAGCGTAGCCAGCCACAGCCACTAGCACCCCGGCTGCCGGACCCAAACACTACAACAGCGTAGCCAGCCACAGCCTCAAGCACCCCGGCTGTCGGACCCAAACACTACAACAGCGTCCCTAGCCACAGCCACTAGCACCCTGGCTGCCGGACCTAAACACTACAACAGTGTCGCCAGCCACAGCCACTAGCACCCTGGCTGCCGGACCCAAACACTGCAACACTGTCGCCAGCCACAGCCACTAGCAATCCGGCTGCCGGACCCAAACACTACAACAGCGTCGCCAGCCACAGCCACTAGCACCCCGGCTGCCGGACCCAAACACAACAACAGCGTAGCCAGCCACAGCCCCAAGCACCCCGGCTGCCGGACCCAACAAAAACCATTGCTACCTACAGCCTAACGTACCCCATCTGCAGGCTGCACACAACACACACACACATCACCTAGATCCCGAAGTGTGTGCTGAATCCTTTGATCCCCGGCGTGGGTACATAGTGCAGTCTCCTGTGGCTACGGGGTGCCAAAGGATTCGCAAGGATAAGCATACACTGAACGGCATGAGATCGGCCAACAAAAGCCAGCCCATCATCATCCCAGTGGATGCGAAAAGCAAATCAAGAGCAGGGCGGGGCCGTGACAAGATACCACAAACGCATACATATTCCCAACCCAAATGCAAAGCAGCATGGAAAGATGATACGATGTGACCGATCGTCGCCAAACAACTGTTGGTCTCTGGGTTACGGAGTAAGGATAAGCATACACACACATCACCTAGAGTGTAGAGGAGAGCAAGGTGGCGACGTACGGGGATGTCCGCCCACATCACTTCATCCCCTTTGGGGTGGAGGTGTACGGTGGTTTGGGGCCTGCAACGTATGGATTCCTTCGGAAGACGCAGCGGCGCTTCAGGGAGCGGCGGTACATGGAGGCGAACGCGGAAGGGGGAGAGCAGGTGGATGGCAATGGGGACGAGGACGAGGACGAGGACGAGGAAGCGGCACGTGGCGGGGCGGTGGGCTGGAAGGAGAAGTGGGTCCGGCTGCTTTCTTTCGCGCTTGCACGGGGGGTTGCAGGGCTGATCATCAGGCGGGCTGTAGGGCGATGTCCGGCCGGAAGTGGGTGGCGTTGGGATGGCGGAGGGCGTGTGGGAGGAGGCATGGGCCCGGACCTGGATCGGGGGGAGGCGGACCGACGGGAAGGGGCGGAGAGGTTAGCACTGATGGACAGAGCGTGGGAGGACGCGTTCGAGGAGACAGACTATGCCACGCAGGATGGGTCTGGCGGTGGGATGCAGGAATCTGAGGGAACGCAGCGTGAGCGGTCTGGGCAGGCTCCCAGTGAGGCAGGCGAGGCAGGCGTGATGGCATCGAGGCTTTTGGAGAGCATGGAGGACGTGGGGCGGGAGGTGGAGCATCTGGGCACTGTGGAGGGTCAAGGAGGGGGCACCGCCGAGGCGCGATATGGAGGGGCACGGGCAGGCATAGGCGGGCTCAGCCAGGCGGCGTCAAGTGTCGAGGATATCTTGAATGAGTGGGATGACCTTTTGTCGCCGGGCCTGGGGAGTGGGGTCTGGACTCAGGAGCAGAGTGGGGCCTCGCCGGAGCAAGCAATGGCCTTGGCTGAGGGAGGGGTGGCCACCTTGATGGGGGCGAGCAGGCGGGTGGCCGGCCTTCTTGGGGGGGTTGATGGCATGGGGGGAACTGATGAGGATGACGGGGGAGATGTGGGGAGGTCCGCGGGTGGAGTTGACACACGCCGGGCCCCTCAGAGCCCGGGGGGCCATCCGGCAGCGATGACCACTTACAACAGGTTGCACGGCAGCATACGGCATCTCATCAGCTTCCGTGCCCATCGGGCGAGGTTGCTGGCCGTGCCGGAACTAACAGTGAGCAGCTGTCGGGAAGGCGACGACCGGATGGTTAACTATCGGCCACCGGGAGGGCTTGGGACACACAGGCAACTGTGGGGATGGGACCCCAAGTAGGAACAGTGCGACGTGACAGTTACAGCGCAAGTGTGGAGCGCATTGCTCAAGTTCGCGGCCACCTCGCAAGACAATCAGCGCAAGGGCTCCATTCACGGGAAGTTGGTGCGGGGGGTAGAGGGCTACAGGCGCAAGTCGGTGGCGGATGCGCAAGTTTGGATGAGGGCAACCCAGTTTATCATTCTCAGCCCCTTGGGACAGCGCTTGGGCATTCTGGCCGTGGCGTGGGTGGGCAAGCTCTCTTGAGACCAGGCTGTAGGCGGCAGCGGGGTGATGTGGGGTGTGGGCTTGGTGGTGGAGGGGTGGCTCGATTGGCGGGGGTGAGCCGGCTCCAGAGACACAGCAGCAGTGCGCCGGCAGGACAGCCGCAGAGGGGCTCAGGTGGCCCAGTGAGGCTCAGGGAGCAGAGGGGTGGTCTTGCGCGTGGGCTTGGTGGTGGAGATATGGCTCGCGCAGATCGGGGGGCAGGGATGGACCGGCTTCAGGCACAAGGCGGCAGTGCGCTGGTGGTGCAGATGCACAGGGGCTCGGGTGGCTCAGCGAGGCTTAGGGGGTCCCATTCTTCACTAGTGAGCTCCGGAGAATCCGGATGAGTGTCCCGAAGTGTGTGCTGAATCCTTTGATCCCCGGCGTGGGTACATAGTGCAGTCTTCTGTGGCTACGGGGCGCCAAAGGAGTCGCAAGGATAAGCATACACACATCACCATCTATAGCTCATCGCACCCGAGCTGCCAGAGCCGAGCACACCAATAGCATCACCACCTACAGCTTAACACACCCGAGCTGCCAGAGCTGAGCACACCAATATCACCACCTACAGCAACACACCCGAGCTGCCAGAGCCGAGCACACCAATAGCATCACCACCTACAACAACACCGAGCTGCCAGAGCTGAGCACACGAAATATCACCACCTACAGCTTAACACACCCGAGCTGTCAGAGCCACCAATAGCATCACCACCTACAGATTAACACACCCGAGCTGTCAGAGCCGAGCACACCAATAGCATCACCACCTACAGGTTAACACACCCGAGCTGTCAGAGCCGAGCACACCAATAGCATCACCACCTACAGCCTGAAGTACCCCAGCTGCCGGACCCAACAAAAAAAGCACTTGAAACCGACAGCCTGAAGTCCACAGCCTCACTACAGGTGTTCTAGTGGCTGCTTGGAAAGAACTTATGACAGACTAACCTTAACATCAGAAAACACTAGATGTACGAAAGCTTGCCACAAGGCAGGGCAGCATAGGTCCTGTGTGTTTATTAGCTATATGGCGGTTTGTGCGAGAATAGCGTTGCAGGAGGCGGAGGGTGCATGCAGTCAACAAGCCGGAAGCAGGGTCCAGCCAGGCACGAGAAAGGGCATCCGAGATATCTGTGGAGGCTTCCTGATTCAGGTGAAGGCAAACCCTTGGGCAGTTAAGACGTGTGACCTGTAGAGCTCTTTGAAAGAAGCGAAGGGCAGTCTCGTGTTCTTTCTGAAGACTAAAACAGTTTCCCAGCACACACCTGCGCCACATGTTCCCGCCCCCTTCAGCACTGGGGGCAAAAAGCAGACAGTCGCATGCCTCCTTTGATTCTCAGTCACTTTGCTGCATCTTGTAGTATATCGCTAAAGGTAAGCAAATGAGAGCTGAAAGAAATCTATACCATGCATATGGTGAGTGGCGGTCCAAGGCAACCGCCTCCTGCGCTAAGTAACTAAGTTTGACCTGCATAGTTCAGTCAGCCCCATCGACAGAAGTAAGCTCTCCAAACACAGCTCATTCGACAGTCGGCCGTGTCTTCACCGATTTAAAGCAGAGGTAGCCGAATCAACTCAGAGATTTGGCTTACAGAGACCAAACTTGTGTATTCCTTTCGTCGTTGTCCGAGTCACGCAAAGGTTGTGCTCCACATGTGATGTGAAACGAGCCACCTTGCGTGGGTACTGCAGACTGAGCTGAGAAATCCAGGATGTTCAAACTTCTTTTTAAGCCAAAATCAACGGAAGGGCTTAATAGCTGAGCTCAAAGCAGCGACCACGGGTGTTCTTGACTGTATTTATTGTCCCCTTGGTGACGGGTAACGAAGCCAAGAACAAATTCAAGCCCCGAGCAAGATCCCTCCCATTTATGTATCGCCGTTCAACTTCCAGTGCAACCATAGCGCTCGTGCAGAGCTCGATAGACGAGCATGGGTAACGAGAGCACACAAGGTGCAAGTTCCTAGAAAGTGAACCACTCCATCAAGAATGGGCTGTCGTGTTTGAGGGTTTCTTCACTGGTTTGAGGCTCCCCTGTGGAAATCGCTCAGTTCGATGTGAATAGCACCCGAGGCCCCTTCACAGCTCCGAGAGAGAATCTCTTAAATTCAAAGGCAGACGCGCCCACTCAAGGTTGCTCCTCAGACCGCTCGGCACGACGCCCGCAGCGAGATATGTGCGGGCTTATATCAGGCGAGGCAAGCTTTACGAGAGTCAAAACGCCTGCGAGGACTGTTTACCATGTTGTCGGTGCTGCATATTGCCCTTAGATCCGAGTGTAGCACGGCTCATCGAAGACTGTGAGTCGCTGCATGAACGTTGCCGACTTATGACATCTAGTGCTGTCCCTTCCTATCATATCTGTTTCAGTTCTCTTCCAGCATGCACGAACATACCGGAGGGGAACTGCACGTGCACAAGATAGGCTTCCAAGACGCAGCACCCCTCTCCCGGAACAATCGCAAAGGGAGCAGTAAGGAAAGCAGCAGGATCTGCGTGAGGGCGACTGACTGCCTAGCATTTCACGGTGTACCTCTTTTTTCAGGTGCCATAGCACTGTGGAGAACACCTCGAGGCCCTCAAGCCGGGTGGGGTCAATGCGGCGTGCCCACTCGAAGGCCTTCTCGGCCTCTGCATAGTCCACCATCTCGAAGAACGCCCTCCCGACCGTACACAGCACCCACCCGGTGGCGTACTGCTGCCTATTCAGCTGGCGCAAAGTCTCGATGGCATCCTTACATTTGTAGGTGCAGAGTTGGCGGAAACCTTGGCCGAGGATGCGGATTAAAGCAAGGGTGGCCGTGGCACCCGCGAAGGTCTTGCCAGACTCGATCGGCTGCCAAGCACTAGCTTGAAGCCCGAGCCGGGAGGAGGACGGCCCAGCGTAGTGCCTGTTGCTGACGGGCGTGTTCTCGCCCCCTTGCATTGGCTGAGGCCCCTGCGAACTGGACTGCCCGAAGCGGCGACTAACAGGTGGCTTGCCGCCTGGAGAGGCTCCTGACGCAGTGGAGATGCGAGAGCTGCGTCGCAGGCCGTGGCTGGAGGTCTGCGGCTCAGCGAAGAGCCTTCCCGAAACCTTACGCAGCTTGCCCTCATCGTCAAATTTGCGCCGGTGACCAGGGGCTTGCGGTTCGCCGGTGGACATAGCGGGTGCACTGCTCGACTCGCCCCCCCCTCTGTTGCTTGCACCGCCGCAAGGCTTCGCTGCTAGGTTCAAGGGATGAATAATGGTGGCGCTAGAAGTTGAAGGGGAAGGTGTCACGAAAGTGCTGGGTGAGAAAAAATCTCGGGGCTCAGCTGGGTGCAAAGCCGAGGAATCTTCGAGCTGGACTCGCACGCCTCTCGAGCTGCTCGCAGGCACCGCGCGGCGCTGTCTTGGACTGCCAATATCCATATCTGCAACCCAAGCTCGTTAATCAGCTATCCATTGCGAAATACTTCTGGCGTCGACGCTTACTCCTCATAAAGTACGCCGACAGAAAAAGTGAGATATACTATACCTGAAGCTGGCGTCATAAGTGGGTTGTCCTCCCTATCGATTGGCTGGCTTAGTTCAAATGGGGTAGTTGGTTGATTTCCCGGAATGCTGTGGATAATATCCTTTCGCTGAGGATATAGTGCTTCCAAGTCCGTTGCGTGCAATACAGTAGCCGCATCCTCGTCAGCACCAAGAACACAAAGCTCCTCGTATGCACTCCACAGGAAAGGGTCCAAAGCCAGGGCTTGTGTGAAATGCTGAATAGCAGTAGGCCGGCGGTCTGACATCTTGGAAATGAGCCCAAGTAAATAGTGACCAGCGGCACCGTTGGGAACCTGGTCACACACGAGAGTTTCCGAACAGGGAAATTGGGATTAGCAAAAGATGCGAGCGAATTCTTTCACTGAAGAGCTCAGGAGCAGTCGCGCAGGCTTGTGATAGTTTAGTGCCATTTACGTCGCACACTTAACGCAATATCACCATTGCGAAACGCCTTAGGAGTCTCGCAGGATGTCTTTACGTAGAGTAGTAGTATGATATCTGACCTCGGAGTCATTTCCTCCAGGATTAAGTGCGTGTTCAGCTTCTGTTAATTTCCCAAGCTTCTGACAGCAGAGAGCAAACAGATATCTGCTCCGAGGATCTTTGAAGCCTGTAACTGTGGCACACGATGCATAAAGAACGTGGCACGAAATATCTCCAGAAAAGCGAAAAACAGTTTTAAAACTCTCTTACCTTTGAGAACGTGATAAGCTCGATTAGCTTGATTGTTTCGAAAGTAACAAGTTGCTAGCAAATATGCGTTGTCCTGGAACATTTTTAACTTCCAGATTTCAAGACGACACTCGTTTGTATAGCGCACAAAAAAGGCGAAATACCTTGAGAAAACATACCTCAGAAGCGCTCGCAGCAAGAAGACGTTCTCCCAGGAATATCGCGTTCGAGTGCAAATATAGGTTGAGCGATTCGTGAATGCTCTCGGCTAAAAATGCTTCCATCATTCAAATACTCATAACCTATTAGCAAAGAGACATTTTAAGCTACGTCCTGCTTCCGGCACGTGAGGTTGTATCGGTCTTCCAGGTATCAATTGTTCAGACAACGGCCTTCTTCTGATCGACCGATAGGATCATAGGATAGATAGGATCATAGGAACTAGGATACCGTAGTGGGATGACATTGACATTATGACACTCGACCGTGTTGTCTGACCCGAATTTTTCAATTTTCGAATTTGAAAATTGTGAACTGAAAACCAACAAAAGAAAACTGACGGTGAGGAAGCTCCGATGAAGGAGGAGCTGGATCGATGGCAGATGACTTCGGTTTATATCTGAGTCAGTGGGAGCGGTTGCTGAGCAGCATTTACCAGGGCCCTTCACAGGTAGTACCTTTACCTTCAGGTACTTTGGGCCCTTGGACATTTCGGATCAGGTACAGGTACAGGTACTTTGGGGTCGGGAACAAGTAGGCACAGGTAAGGTACAGGTACTTGGGGGCGGTGCACAGGTAAGGTACCAGGTACTACCTTTGAATTTCAGGTACTTTGCAGGTACTTTTTAGTTTTTGCGCTATTAAGTGACCGCAGAGGTGTGCATACGCGCCGTCGCTATGCGGGCACCACGCCGAGACGCGGAGACGAGGAGACGTACACATATGGATCGATACCCGCCGTGATAATACAAGATAATATACGTACATTCTACACAGCAGACCGATATTCACACCAGGTTGTGAGGTATTATTCCTAACAGGCTTATATATAATAGCTTATAGGCTTATATATAAAGGTGACGCCGTTCTCGGTACACAACGTCCATGACAACAAACGATATATGAATCTTTTCGTCTTTGCGGGATCTATTTGCAACACCAACTTTTGTTCCGAAAGGATAAGAATTTCAAATTTTGATAACCGCGGCCCCGGTGTCCGCGAATACCGCGGTGCCACACTTAGAGTGCCGTCATTTACGGAATTTTGAGGCAACGCTATTACGTAAACGACATATCAAAATGTTTATCTAAACAAGATCTATGCACATATCAAATGTTATCACGAAAGGTAAAGTGTATCGAAAGTTAGTAAAAATACATCGTGTCTGCAAAACCGATGCCAGATTAGAAATATTGCTCTTATTTACGGAGTATTACGCCTATGCTAGCAAATGACATATCAATCTGTTTGTCTGTGCAAGATCTATTTGTGGTTTTTTTTTCAGCGAAAACAGCTAAGTATTTTAAAAGTTATGCCCATTTTAGTATTTTCGGTTATTTTGATACGCATGATGGGAAGAGCTGGCGCAAAACATACGACATATTTCCAATACCCAGAATGCAAGGGCTTACCATTCTTGCCAAGGCTCTCGCAAACGGTGACATCAGACTCTTCGGAATTGCGGTCGCGACAACGAAAAACGCTTCCAACGGCTGGAAATACTAAAGCGGACGCATCAGCCGACTTCCCCGCGCCGTCACCGTCGGCACTCGCTTCAACCGAGGTCGCTCCACCGGCGATAGTGCTGTTTCCTGAAAGTGAAGACTGAACTGAACTTCCAGTGACCTGAGCCTCTGAACCCTGTGTCTCGGACGTATCCTTCCCGACTGTAGGCTGTGGATCAGCCATGATTGTTTCCTTTGACAATTGACAGTTGCCACGCAGGCCGGTTTTTTGGGTTTTTGCCTTACACTTGTGTCGCAGTCGTAAAATGAGACGATAGGTTGTAATCGAGTAATCGACTAATGCTGTAATGCCATAATTACAAAAGTACCTGGATTGTACCTGATTTTCAAAGGTAGTACCTGGCAAAATCCTGGCCCTCAGGTAAGGTACCAGGTACTTTCATTTCTGAAAATCCGGCACAGGTACAGGTACAGGTACATCCAATCAGGTACAGGTACAGGTACAAGGTAGTACCTTGTACCTGTACCCCTAGTCCAAGAAAATGACGGCCTAGGTTGCAGCCATGGCGCAATTACTCGGAACGTAAGTCCCAATTACTCTTAAAAATGCCCGCCGCAGGCGAATTTTTTGAAAAAAAAGAATATTCCTTTTCAAAAATCCTTCGTTGTCTTAAAGGATAATTTAGTTATCTTGCTTGCCACGGAATATTCGGTTGTCATACAAATGTTACAATTTCACACATTCATCATACATAATAGACAAAACATCAAATTAAAAATGGCAACTTACTTTTCTGATTATCTAACCGGTCAACAGTTGTGGATACTCTAGATACTTGCCATCGGTTCCGTGTGTCGACAGATGAAAAGTGCCACGGGACTTTTGTGGCGACACGATTGGGCAAGCTAGTTTTAAGCACGGCTAGATCATGACAAATAACGCGAAGAGTTTCTTCTACTGGAACTGCTGCGACTTCACCAACTGGAGTAGGGGGAGCACGCATATCCACCATCTCGATATCCGTCGTTGGCTCCGGCTGATCTCTCTTACCAGTGACAGACGCGAATAACGATCCGATGCTCTGTTTTTTTTCAGGATGGACGTCCAAAATATGCCTACTAAGGTTTGGTGAAACAATGAACTTGTTACACTTGGGGCATGGTACCTTTTTATTATGCCTATCGGTAATATCCATCATCGTATCCGTCCTCCCCCGACTTAACCTAGAAATCCCCCGACTTAAGAGAGAAAACTGTAGATTCCCACTCTCGTCTGCGTGACACTTTCCGTCCCTTCCTTTCGTTCGCGGGTGGATCGAATATGACAGACTCGAGTAATCGCTTGTCATCGCCGAGTACTCGAAAGATGCTCCGAGTAAGCGCTACGCGTATCGAGAGTAATCGCGTAATCCAGGACTATGGTCGGGCCTACGGCCCGGTTTACTCGCCAGCGACCGAGTTTTTCTCCTGCAGCCAGGCTGCTGTTTTTAGCCATTTTCTTGGACTAGGCCTGTACCTGGCAAAAGTACCCGAGTATTTTAGTACCTGTGAAGGGCCCTGGCATTTACGGATTGATTTATTCTTAATTCATTGCATTATTCTTTGATATTCCACATGTCGAGTTTCAGTTTGAGTTTGGGTTTGAGATTCAGATTGAGTTTGTATAATTTATACTGTGTAGACGGGGAATAGCGTGTGTCACGTTTTGGGGCGAAGCTGCAAGCTCGAAGCGGCTGGATGTGGAAGCTCTCGTCTGTAAATCGTGTCGCGCGATGGGCGTGCGATGTATAAATAGACCAGACTTTTTGAAAAAACTTGCCCAGTTCGAGTTCCTCTACCCCCCACCAATATGACAAAAAAATCCTGCCCTCTCATGGGAACAGTGACTTTAGCCCCCCCACTGTAAGGGGGTGCGGGTGGCAGTACTGTCCTTGTGTCACCCCTCGACCCGCGGTGCCGGCTAGCCTATCACGGTCCTTCTCAGCTTAGGGAATAAAACAACCTAACTCTTTTATTCCATCATCTTCTCGTTCTGTGAACCTGAAACACCTGCTTCACGGGGAACCCAATCTTGCCCCCCCCCCACTGTAAGGGGGGGCAGCGGGGTCCCTGTCCGTCACCCCTCAGCCCGAGATGTCACCAGTGTCCGTTGTCACAGTGTCAGTGTGCCATAAAACACTCACCCGCCTAAGTATTTTATACCATCTTAGTATCCGAGAACACCGCCCCTGGCGAACCTGCTCCTTAGCACCCGACATATATATATATATCCTTATATATATATATATATATTGTTTCTTGTCAGGTTATCGGCCACCACTTGTGGGTGTTCGGTTTGGTTACTTTTGGTGCTTGGAGCGGAAGCGCCTTTCTTTTGTCGCGAGGGGCGGGTATGTTTTCCGCTGTCGGGTCGCAAAAAGATCCGATTATACGCAACATTACACAACGACGGTTCGCAGCTTTTTCAAAAAAAAAAGCGGCGAGGTCCTGCGTTTCCCTTATAGATACCATCTTGCTTTGCCATCTCGAGTCCGACATACTGACCTCTCGATGACATGTGTTGCTGGAGTTGACATTCAGTCCGAGCTCAGTCATCAGAGTTGTCATCACCGACCCGTCATGACCGCTGTCATCACCGACTCGACCTGACCGCTGTCATCACCGATACGGCTCGACACCTCTGACTACCTCACTGACCTGATTGTCATCTCCTCTGATCGAGTTCGGTTGTCACATGAGACAGAGCACACACTAGCTCATTTCGCATCACACTCAGCATACTAGAACTATATATATTATATCTTCTGTATGTTGAGAGAGATTCTGAGTGCGAAACCCTGAGCGTTGCAGTGCTTCCTGTTTGACCTGTCTGTTTACTGACTGGGTCTTCTCGCAGGTTTGGCCCCACCACCGGCCTAAGGCTAGGAGCCGATTATGGTCGGCTAAACGCTTAGGGAAGCGCCAAGGGGGCGCGCCATCTAGGGATCATGGAAGTAGAGTAGGCAAGTAGTGGTGAGTGAGAGGAATCGTACGTTCCGTTTCAACGTTTAAATTAGTTAGGAAAATCCTGGGACGGCCTGATCAACCGTAGGGACCCTGACAATCTCGCGCGAGTACCTTTTAAAAATCGCGGGACTGAACGAAGAGCTCCTCCACGCCATCACCACTGACTGCTAACTGTGTTGTTTTGCATCACAGGCTTTCTTTCCCCTTCCCTTTTTGGCACCCTCTTGGTGCTCCTGTTGTGAAATTTGATTGCTTGCTTGCTTATTATCCTGCTAGGGATTGCTAGTGTTGTCTTGCTTGTAGCTCTTTCTTTTAGATTTTCGAGATGTCATCTACTCCGTTCGCCACACCGCCAGTTCTGCCGCGACGCTTGCTGACACACCCTCCAGGGGCGAGAAAACGGCAGCTTAAATTTGGTGCTCTGAACGGCACACCAACTCCAGCGGATGCTCCGGACACGTCAGATTTATCAGTGTGCAACAACCTCGCATGGGAGTTGTTGCGCAAACCCGCGGAGTTTGATGCACTACTCAGCGTCATCAAAGGGAAGTGCGTCGAGCCTGGAGAGTCTGCGAAGACCTGGAAATTCACTAGCAGCGAGAAGAATTCTCGTTTGCTTTTGGACATCCTGGTCGAGCAACTCGATTCCAGGCTCACACTCGTTCACCCTAAGATGGCGTTGATGTTCGATTTGCAAAACCACGGTTTGGAGGTTCCGAAAAAGGCGAACCTCCTGCTGTTGGAATTGCTCCAGTCACTTTGCGCAGGAGACGCCTTGCGTGTCCTGCGCAAGGCTGACAGACTCTTCCCAGGGGATGGGAAGATCGCGCTTGTTCATCTCGTGAGGCACGTTGTGCCCGATCACGAGGAGTTCAGCGCTGCGGACTTCCTATTCGCTGGTGACAGAGTTGACTTGAGAGCTGGCCAGGACCCAGCGGACTACATCGACGTGTTCCAGACTTCTCTGGACACCGTTGAGTCTGACTTGGGTCCTGGGTGCACCGTGACCATCTCCGAGAAGGCACGGATTGCATTGTTTCTCCGTAGGATCTGTCCCGTCTTTTATAAGGCGGTGCATGATGCCTACACAGAGGAGAAGCTCGACGCTGACTCCTCGCTTTCCTTGCTGACCTGCTTCCGTGAGACACGGGCAGTGCACAGGAACGCGGGGACGAAACTCAAGTCTCCACTAACAGCCGCTTTCTACAATGATGCAGGTTCGCATCACGGCGGAAGCCGTGGTGCACATGGCCGCAGGGGAGTCTCTGACCGCACCCCTTCCCGTCAGTACATTCCGCCTCGTCGCACTAACCCTTTTAAGGGATTTGGCTCTGGTTACCGTGCAGGAGTCTTTCCCCGTAAGGGTGGTAAGACGGGCGGTAAGGGAAGCAGAAATCCGGCAAAGGCAAGGGCAAGGGCAAGTCCCGTGTCGTCTTTGATCGGCAGACCCAGCAGTTCCGAGGGGAATGCTGGACCTGTGGGTCAAAGGGGCACAGGGCTGCCGACTGCCCGAAGCTGATGTCGGCTCATGCTTTCCACTTAGACCCGAAGCTGCTTGCGGAGCATGCTCGGACGGAGATCCTAGCCGCCCAGTTTCAGACTGCCTACGAGGAGTCTGAACAGGCACTAGAGTCCTTCTGTCTGTTGCACGGCACCCCAGCAGTTGTCGGGTACCAGGAGGACTCGTGCTCTGACAGTGAGAGTGAGGAGAGTTCTCACTCCGCTAGTCAGGAGCACGGGGACTCCGATGAGTCTGACGACGATGGGGACTGGGACGGCCTCTCCGAGGCTCAACAACAGGAGTGGGACCGCCTACAAGAACATGCGGAAGCCAAATTCCAAAAGTTCTGTGCACAGTCCGAGAAGGTCTCGCTGTCACTCGGAAGAGTGCACTTCGGGATGTTCCGGACCGGCACAGAACAGAAGGCTTGTGACCCCTTTCCCACTCCCCCCTACTTGCTGCCTGACATCCCTGCTTCTGCACCTGTCTCTGCACAGCATGATGCACCTCTCGAGGTGTCACAGCACTCACCACAGTCCACGGCTGCGGTGGTGCTCGCCTGTTGCAGAGAGTATCATTCCGGCCAGACACGGCAGACACCGCACGGGTCAGCTCTTGTGCATCATGCTCCGCAGGACCGAGCAGACTCGTCGGTGGTGTCTGCTAGACTGTTTGCAGCACAGTGTGAGTCACTATCCTCGCCCGTCCACCACACGCACACCGTCCCTGCACTCACAGAGACTTGTTCTCTGTTTGCAGGAATGACGGTGGTGCAGGGTGACAGTGAGGACAGTGACATGTACACGGCACCGGCACCCACCGAGCACTCTTCCCCACACCACACTCACAGTGCATCTTTGTTGAGGGAGGGGTCACGGAGCAGTGCGGTGCCCCCGCCTGCTTCCCCCCTGTCTGCTCCAGGGAAATCCCTGGAGCAGGTTCACTGGGAGCGGGTGTGGGAGGAGGACTACAGGTCCCCTACCGTTTGCCACGGTAACCTTTTGCCATCAAAGAGTTCACTAGGAGCTAGGGGTGTAGCCCCTCTGGTGACGCCCCCGCCACCTGGCCCTCCTGACTTGTTGCTGTCTGATGCAGGCTCTGCCGTGTCAGTGTCCCCACCAGCCAGTGAGCACCGGGTGCACACTGGGGGCACTGACACGGCCCCAAACTTTAACTCAATCAATCTTGGAGGTCGCCCTACAGAAGGGAGTCACTCCCCCTCCTTCCTTCAGCAGTGTCCTCCTGTCCCCGCTCCGGTCCATGAGTCGCTTGACCTGACTGGTGACACGCACATGTCTGACACACAGGCACCACCTCCACCGCCACGGCGTGTCGGTAGAGGTGGTGTCTCTATCTTCCGGTGTGCATTCAGGTCCTTTGCCCTGTTCACTTGCTTCCTGGCAAGTGCTTCGGCGGAGGCCCTCTCAGCCGCAGCACCTGTTCAGGGAGTGTGGTACGGATTGACATTGTGTCAACCGGGGGGGGAGATGGGAGGTGGGAAAAAGCAGTACTGCAGTCAGTCAGTACAGTCAATCAGTCCAGTCAGTCCAGTCAGTTTGGTCTGGGGATGGTGGTTTATCCGATGGTGGCTTACCTGATGGTGGCACTGGTATCACTCCTGATTGGTCTGCCACCCGGCAGTGTTCCTCTGGTGTTGGTTCTGGGTATTCCTCTGGTGATGGTTCTGGGTATTCCTCTGGTGATGGTTCTGGGTATTCCTCTGGTGATGGTTCTGGGTATTCCTCTGGTTCCGACTGGTATTGGCAGTATGACTCTGGTCAGCACCGCCACTATGGTTCTCCTCGTGGCTCCGACGGTTCCCCACCAGACAGCTCAGCCCAGATCTGTCTCCTTCAGGCGCTTGAGAAGCGGCGCCAGAGGTACAGAGCAGTATCAGCTCTGCTCCTGACAGCCTTCCTTGGCATAGTCCTGACATGTCTCTACCAGAGTGTCTATGAGGAGTTCCTCGTCGAGGCTCACTTTGAGGCTGGTCACCACCTGTCACCGATCTCCGCTGTCTGCAGCCCTGTGACTCAGACCTCGCTCTACGGCGCCATGCAGTATGTAGGCGACACAGCTCTGGAAATGTGTACCTGGTTTGGACTATTCTGTGCACCCCCTTCAGTCATCTTCTCCCAGGACCCCATGATACATCTGTACTCTATCACCGGTTCTGACACTGATGGCATTGTCTGTGACTCCGGTGCAACCGGCAATATCACCGGGTCCAGACACAGGATCACTGACCTTGATACCAGCAGGACCATATCCTTCAGTACAGTCATGACTGGACCCGCTTCACGGACTGATGGCACTGGCACACTGAGACTGATCGGCAGAGACATACTGACTGGTGACATTGATGAGTACAGCATTCCTGGCTGCCATTTCAAACACGGCGCCAAAACCCTCCTGTCAACCCGAGTTATGCTCCGGGAGGGTTTCTCATCACCTGACTTCATCAGTATGACATATACCCATCTTGACTCTGGCCGGATATACTCTATCATTGATGACGGCACAGTACATCTTGTGGGCAAGCCACACTGGATACCTACCTATGAGCACCTGGGCAGATCCATGTCAGCATTCCCAGACACTATGGCAGCTGACAGAGAGGCTGATGCTACATTTATTAGGCCATCTCCCTTCTCAGAGACACTCGACTGTACCTATGCCCAGATCATTGAGATCAGCTCATACTACTGCACTTCCGACCGACAGTCTTACGGCTGTGTGCTTCTCTCTGTTCCGTCGAGGGACAATACCTGGACTGACGTGGTTCATTATGTCAAGTCCACACCCGACGGTACACACTACAGACACCTGCTGGTGTATGTCGCACACTATAGGAAGACCGTCTCGGTCAATGAGCACTATCCGATCTGGACAGCTGTCAGAGCCCGAGAGAGCCGCAGACATCCATCATATGGCGCTATCATCATCTCCACCGACAGAGGCAGCAGCACACCTTATGGTGTAATATTTGAGCCTACTCCAGAGTCTACCTATGGTTGGCATATGGACCTTCCTGCTACCCTCGTCAGCTTTCCGTCCACCCATGCCGCCGCCTTCCTTCCCTTCTCCGATGATCCCAGCAGAGATGTCCGCCCCGAGTACATTCCACAGCAGTACACCTCAGCTGACAGCTTCATCAGATCAGGACCCAGAGAGTTGGTGGTGCACATGTTCAATATTTCTGCACCCCAGCTCAAACCAGTCCACGGTGTCAAGCAGGCACTTTCCACCCCAGAAGCAGTTCAGTGGCAGGAGGCTATGGATGCCGAAGTGGCTGGTCTGGCCGCCGACAATAAAATGGTCCCGGGACACCTTCCCTCGGGTACCAAAGGCCTGACCACTCTCTTTGTGTTCTCCAGACCCTTCAAACCAGACCCCTCAGCACCATCTGGCACACGGCAGATCTTCAAAACCAGACTGTGTGCCAATGGTAAGCAGACATACGGCTACCTTCCGTGGGAGACCACCTGTACCACACCTCAGCTTTATGCCTTCAGACTGGCCTTCATCTTCGGCAGCATCTTCAGTCTGAAGATGAGTCACTTCGATGTCTCCCAGGCCTTTATGAATGCTAAGCTGGATGTTCCAGTATGGGTATCATTTCCGGCTGGTTACACCTATCAGGGGTTCGGTGGTGCTTTACTGCACTATGCACTGTATGGCCTTAAGGTGGCTGGTGCTTCCTGGCAGAGACTGGTTAAGGTATTCATGCTCAGCTTTATGTTCGGCGAGGTGACATTCAGGCAGTCCTCTCATGATGACTGTATATATTTCATCTACACTGATTTGGTTAAGGCCATGTGTGTTGTCTATGTGGATGACTTCATTCTGGTCGCCAGTACAGAGCTTGAGGATGCCTTCTGGGCAGCTTTCAGAGCCAGGTTTCTGGCTAAGCATCTCGGAGAGGTCACATCGGTTCTCCAGATGCGGGTCAGGCAGAATCAGGCTGGTATCTACCTTTGCCAGTCCAGACAGATCAAGGACTTAATGGCCAACAATAACATCACAGCTCATTCCTACAGAACACCTATGGACCCAAAGCTCATCATCAAGAAACCAGCAGATCCAGACCTATCCCTTGTCCCCAGTTACAGATCCATCCTCGGCTCACTGCTATGACTGGCCCGTGGCTCACGACCTGACTGCTACTATCCCGTAATCTATCTGGCTCAGTTTGTATCATGCCCTTCTGAGGAGTCTATGAAGGCTCTGATCAGAATTGCGCAGTACATGGACAGCACGGCTCATTACTCTCTGGCATTTTACTACCCCGAGACTCCGGTCAAGGTCATCACCATGTTCTGTTATTCAGATGCTGACCTGGCTAGGGACTTAGAGAATGATGCCCGGTCCTATTCTGGCTCCGTGATATTTCTGGCTGGTATGATACTGCAGTGGCATTCAGGGAGGCAGACCATCACTGAGGTCTCCTCCACAGGGTCAGAGTATGTTGCAGCCAGTACAGCAGCTCAGCGGTTGGTATCACTGATGTTCATGCTCACTGAGATATTTGGTTCTATTACTCACCGTATTGATTCCCAGCAGCCCCTTGATTCCGATCTTGACCATGCTATTCAGTACCTTGACAGAGCAGCCACAGATATTCACTTTGACATGCCTTCCCTTCAGACTACCTCAGTGCTCAGGCGTCTGCTTGACAAACAAAACAAGCCAGCAGACGGTCTGACTTCAGTCCGCCCAAACTCTCCTACAATTCCTGATGAACTCAGTACAGATGAAATCACCCCCCTCAAATTCCAGAACAACAGGAACAGAGAATATATCAGTACAGCTTCAGCTCAGCCCCGCCTGGAGTTACCTATTCCCCTACTGCTGGATAATGATGCATGCAGATCTATTGTCGAGCATCACCTCCTCTCCGAGAAGGTGAAGCATGTGATTATCAGATTTCATGTCCTCCGAGACTTTGTCAGATTGAACTGGATTCGGTGTGCCAGAGTCCCATCAGCTCGGAACCTGGCAGACCCTTACACCAAACCAGTTCCTCCAGTCAAGGACATGCAGCCCTACTTCATTCAGATGTTCCAGCAATATATGGCCATGGGTAAGGCTCAGGCTGCAGTTATTCAGAAATGATTTACTGGTATTCAGAAAGCAGCAGCATGATCTGACTGTGAGTACCTTGCTTTCCTGTTTTCCTGTTTTTGGGTTGTTTGTGTAGCTGACTGTGCTTTGCAGGTACTGGCCTATATTCAAAGTTACTTATGGCTGGTTACTTTATGTTAGTTACTGTTTTCCTTAGAAAATGAATCACTGTATTAGATAGAAAATGATGTGGCACTCATTGATAGATTTGTGTATATGGACATTGATATTCCGAGCTCACTCTATGGTATTAGCTACACTGCATTAGTCATGGTATCCTTACAGTGTCTGTTCCGACCGTGAGAGCCACCGCTGCTGTCAGTCATGATCTCTCTCTTCATTCTCCCTCTGCAGTAAGTCTTTCCGGTGACGGGCGGATCTGGACCTGCTTCGGCACTCCTTATCCTACCCCTGACGAAGCACCCCGGATATATAGCTTGCAGCCACGGTGTGTGGACCTCCAGAGACATGACATATCACTATCCCCCGACAGCAGGGTGGCACCAGGGACAGATTACTGCCCGTGTCAGGACGTTGGGTCTACGGACCAGCTTTTCGGGGTTTTCAGCCCTGACACGGTGTGACTGCAGTTCCACCATTTCCATCATCTTTCTGGATTTTGGTTCTGGCACTGGATTAGTGGCATGTATCTTGGTTTGATTGGTTATTGGTCTGACCACCTCACTCGAGGTGGTGTGCTGGAGTTGACATTCAGTCCGAGCTCAGTCATCAGAGTTGTCATCACCGACCCGTCATGACCGCTGTCATCACCGACTCGACCTGACCGCTGTCATCACCGATACGGCTCGACACCTCTGATTACCTCACTGACCTGATTGTCATCTCCTCTGATCGAGTTCGGTTGTCACATGAGACAGAGCACACACTAGCTCATTTCGCATCACACTCAGCATACTAGAACTATATATATTATATCTTCTGTATGTTGAGAGAGATTCTGAGTGCGAAACCCTGAGCGTTGCAGTGCTTCCTGTTTGACCTGTCTGTTTACTGACTGGGTCTTCTCGCATGTGTTCCTCAAGTCTCACCTTGAGTAAATGACAGATGATATGACTTATCATCTCGATGACATGTACAGTCATAGTCGACCGTACTGACGACTGTCTGTCATTATAATATATGACATGACTCGACATGACATGACATGATATGACATGTCTGACAAGTATGACACGTATGACATGTATGACATGTATGACACATGTATCATCGGTCATAACCCTGACAGAAACAGGTTTTCATGGAAAAAGTGACATCGACATACACGATAATACTAGAACTGTCTCAAGTGTCACGGCGCTTAACTTTTTTGGGCCCCTTTTTTACGGAAACAGTGCGACAGATCGGGAGTAACCGCTCATAAATAATTATGTTGCCGCCCACACCGGTCACCTTTATATGGCTAGCCGGAGAGTTATACAAATCGATCGAGCATTGCCGCCAATCAGAGACGCATAGAATATTCCTGGGCGTAGTATCGAATTATGGATATTCATGCAGAACTTATCAGCGCGACAGATTTCAGATGGCGTATAAAAGATATTTCCGACCGATCGCGCATAATCGCCAATCAGAGAAGCCGTGAGATTAGATAAACTCCATGAATATGGGTCACACGCGAAATACCATAAGCTGACTGTGCACGTAGAAGGAGCACGTGCTACAGATTTTAGGGTGGCTTACATGAGATATTTTCGACCGATCGCGCGTAACCGCCAATAAGAAGTGCGAGCACCTGAGATAGGCACCATGAATATGGGACGACAAGGAAAAGGGATCGCACGACAAAAGATAGATGGTTTGCAGACGCTGGCTACGCCAATCAGCGACGCGATCAGTTTCGATTTATATATTGGTAAATTAAAAAACTGCACCACAAAAAGCCCTTAAGTGTGGCGTCGTCGCGACAAATGCGATGCGACTGAATACCGGCTTTCGCAACATGCTGACATGGCATGTTATTTGCGACACGGTGCTTTCTTTTGTCGCACAAAGATTACAGTGTCACAGTTGAATGCCACACCCGAAACACTGTCATCAACTTTCATTCTGGGAGCTTCCTCGGTCTTCATCCGCTATCTTCATCCGCTATCTTCATGTGTGATCAAAGGGCGCATGGGCCCTCCGTCGGAGACGGGAGGGTATATACCGTCCCCTATCTCTGAGATACTGTCCCATTTTACACCTGTACCGAGACACGGTTGCGCCATCCAAACATGTGACTTCCATCGCATAATCGCACATCCCACCCGAGCCCCGGATCATGACAACCAATCGGCATCCCACATGAGCGGGGTCATCGATGGCAACGAACATGCGGATCACGTCAAAGTATTTTTGAACGTCGCATCCTAAAGAACTCCTCATCGTTCAAGCCGCCGCAACTGTCTCCACATACCTGTCAGACAGTACGTACTTTAAAAAAAACACTTCTTCCGCCCCGTCGTCAGCGGCCTTTTACGCTCGCAAAGTATATATTTTCGCATTCTCCATGACCACTTTCCCGCCAGATCCGTCCCTCCTCCCTGGATATTTCTTCCGCCCGCCAGACTGTCCGCATGTTCTGCGCTGGCATCTTCCAGCGCAGCGCGGGATATGGGACGTGTTCTAGAGGAGCCGGCAATCCTCTAGATATTTTTCGCAACGGAATCTGTTTTTAAGGTGACCTGCCGGTTCGGTTGTTTCCTCATTCAGTGCGTGTCTGCGACTTCTACTACATCCTTCGTTGACTAATTTTCTTTCAGAACATTTCTCTCGCACCCTGCGATGAACACTGAAAACGAACGGCCAATGCACGAGCGCGTTTTACGCGCTGTGCAGTTGTATTGTGGCAACTCCAGCCCTTTCGTTCCAGCGGTTCAAGCTTTTGACATTTCCGAGGAATGGTCACACGAAAACCTGCAGGTTGCCTTTCTGTGTTTCGTGATTTCCTACCACGTTCGCCACTTTCACAGGGTTCGTTCATGTGGGGGTGCAGACCGGAGATGACTCTCGCGTTCGTCAACCTTTCAAACCTTCCTCTGTCCAGCAGAATGTTTCGCCCGCCCGCAGACCGTTGCAGTCGGCGGGCAAGCTGGCTGCGCACTCGCCTCCGCACAACACTCTGCCTACCAGTCAGCCTGTCCACTCTCCTTCGAAAAGCCCGGTGCCTAAGAAGGCGAAAAGCACGGGCATGGAGACCGTCCTTCCAGCCCCTCCTGCTCCCACCGGCTTCCACGAACCAGGTAATGCTTTTCCCCCGTTCTGCCAAATTGTTCCTGTCCTGCCAATTTGTTCATGTCCTGCCATGTGATTTGGCCATGATCTTTCACCTTATCCCCTGCGATGTCCGAGGGGAATACATGCTTCGGAAGGTATATTAAAGTGTCTTTGAGGGCCCGCTAATGTGAACGACCTCCGCCGGTGTAGGCCGTGGAAACTGTCACTGGGCAACTCTCCGCTCTGGTCGGGGGCGGTTAGCTCGCGAGGGCGCCGTCCATCCGGGAGTAAGTACCAACCGTTGCATTTATCCCTTTCGCCAGGACTGCTGACCGGGCTTGCTGTGCATGTTTTGGTGTTGGTTTTTCTTTGTTGCTGACAGTGTGCTCGTGTATTGTAGGTTCCATCTCACCGTTCATCGTGGAGCCGTTTGGCCGGGCGGGTCCCTCTGTCTTCTTTCCAAGAACACCGAAAGCAAGGGGAGGAATCCGGGATCCGTTTAAGGCGTATCACCCAGTCCAAGTATTCACGCACGTACGGTTGCAACACCCACGCGACCGCCGACGGCCTTGCTTGCCCATATGCCGAGAAGTACGTCTTGGATCCCGATACTGGTTTATGGGATGTTTTTTAGAACGGTTACCCCCACTCCACTTCACTTTCCATCGTGCCAGAAGTTGGCATCTCTGCACGGTTTCGATCCACCGTGCAAGAAATTGCTGCCGTCCACCGTGGAAAGCCCTCACTCGTCCTCGATGCTGTCGTGAAGAAATTCTGGGATGGGACTGACGAAAGCAAGGCTGACCTACCAACTCTCAAGCAAGTACAAAACTGTGTCACCCGATTGAAAGCTGCTGATAGCCAGGCCATCGACACCGTTGCCCAGCTGTCTGATTATGTTCGCAGCCATTCCATGCCCGACAACTTTGATTCGTTCGCCCAGTGGGCATCTCACCAAGAGCGTCACGCCTCGTTCATCGTCTCCTATGACAGGTTTCGGTTTCCCCTTCTCATCGTGTCTCCTGTATCCTTTAAATGTTTGTTTGCTTTTGTTCTACCTACTGCCCTCCTGTCATCCTGTTTACGTTTTCCTCGATGACTTTCCTTGCATTTCGTATTCCGTATCCCCTGCGATGTCCGGTCCGAGGGGACTACATGCTTCGGAAGGTATATTAAAAGCGTCTTTGAGGGTCCGCTAATGTGAACGACCTCCGCCGGTGTGGGCCGTGGAAACAGTCACTGGGCAACTCTCCGCTCTGGTCGGGGGCGGTTAGCTCGCGAGGGCGCCGTCCATCCGGGAGTAAGTACCAACCGTTGCATTTGTCCCTTTCGCCAGGACTGACCGGGCTTGCTGTGCATGTTAGCCTGACTCTTTTATTATGTTACCGACTTCCCTTTCTTTGTTTGCACGTTCTGTCAGGAGTGATCAGTATGGCCCCGCGATCGCCATGACCAACCTGGTTTTGGGAGAAAACATTAGAAGAGAATACGCCAGCCATTCTCCTCATAACGTTTTCACCGTCAAAGCCGATGCTTCATTTGGGAAGCAACAGTCCGGCTACGTGCGCGTATTGATATGGGCACCGACGGTGTCACTTTCGAGAGGCCTCACTTGTGGAGAACGATGGACGACACCCGCAACTGCCCGCGACAGTCTTTCTATCTTTACATGTATGTCATCGCCAAGAGCGAAACTACTTTTTCCTACGAGGTTGGCCTGCGAGCTCTCATGAAGTATGCAAAGATCGCCTTTGCCATCGACCTACCGATCTCCATCGTGTGTGGCGACAACATGCGGTCTCTGACTGCCGCCGCCAACAAGATCGACAATCCTGGCAGTCTTGAGAGCCTGCTGTCCCTGAAAGATGTCGAACACGTCCGACGAAAATACATCGAAAAAGTCCATCCACACTGAGAAGGAATCGTGGTAAAATGTGGTAAACTGGTGTTAAAATGTGGTAAACTGGTGGTAAACGGCGGTAAGCCCCTATGTGGGGTGGTAATCAGGTGGTAAACGTTAAAATATTTATATATAAAAAAAACTGACGGTAAATCATTGGTAATTTGCGGTAACATAGGTTGAAGCATGGTAAAAGCCTGGTAATTTCAGAACGGAGCGTGGTAAACGAGGATCTGGAATGGTAAATGGTCGTGGCCTAATGCTAAATGGATATAAAACTTCGCAATGTAGTATAAATATAGAGACGGAGCTGGTAAACCGTGGTAAACGAGGATCCTGAATGGTAGATGTGCAATTCTCTGGTCTGTGGCCAATTGACAGGAGTGGAGCGACTGGCGAATGGCGGCCAGGTATGAACGCAGGCAGGGGTATACATCATCGTTCAGTAGATAGGTGGGATGCGTCACATACAGATCGTATCATACCTGTCTCGGCTAAACCAGTAGGGAGCCGAAAGGTAGCCGATTTTAGTGGCCACGCGCACCATAGCTGGTAAGAGATAGAGGTAACGTAGCCAAGAAACCAAGTTAGGTTCTTGAAGTTGAAGTTTTCAAAAAACAGTTAAACTGTAACAGTTTATTTTTTTGTTTATTTAATTTAAGTAGCAGAAGGTCGAGAAAGAAAATGGCTGGTAAGTAGTTTTACTTTTTTCTTGAATCACGCGGGTGACAGAAAGCAGTTCTGTTGCAATGTATGCAGAACAGTTAGTTTACTTTTAAAAGCGAGTACTGTTACTTAAGAATGGAGAGTACCCGGACAGGAGCAACGGGCGCTGCTGAACAAGGTGCACCTAAACGGGCAAGGACGGCCACGGTTGGCAGCGAGGCAGGGCAGGCCGCACTCGCTCCAAAGGTTACGTGCCCCATGCTTGTCTCTTGTGGATGTGCATGTTGGATAGGTTCGTGGCTTAATTAGTTAACCGCTGTTCGACTGAAAGAGCGGACGGCTCCTGAAAGTTTCTGCGTAAATAGGTGGTCAGCGAATATGTGGATACACACAGCCGGTGACTGCGCCCTGGTGCGGAATCACGTGCTTAGGAAAAGTCACCGGCTGTGCGTATTCATTCAGGTATGCAGGCCAGGCCGCACTCGCTCCAAAGGTTACGTGCCCCATGCTTGTCTCTTGTGGATGTGCATGTTGGATAGGTTCGTGGCTTAATTAGTTAACCGCTGTTCGACTGAAAGAGCGGACGGCTCCTGAAAGTTTCTGCGTAAATAGGTGGTCAGCGAATATGTGGATACACACAGCCGGTGACTGCGCCCTGGTGCGGAATCACGTGCTTAGGAAAAGTCACCGGCTGTGCGCATTCATTCAGGTATGCGGACTCCCCTGTTTTCCGGCATGCACGCTGTGGGATGCCACTGCTGTGGGAATATCCCATGGTTTCCGCAGTGGATTCAAACATGCTTTCGTGAACTGGTGCGCAGGCCTCCGAAGCTGCAACCGTGCAGGGAGGCGGCCTCCCCCGGTCGCTGGAGGAGTGGTCGAGGAAAACCCGGTAAGACCGTGAACTTTTCCTTCCCCTCCCTTCCCGTACGGGATCCCGCCCGCCCGCCCTTCATCTAGTGAACGCAGCCGCCACTCCGCGGGTGCCTGGTCAGCAGCCTGTCGGGCGACTGTTCATCTGCGGTTGCGAATCAGCGGCCAAGGGGTGAACAGCGAGTCATGGGTGGGATTGTTTTTTTTCCCCGCATATATCTTTGTTTATTTCTTTGTAGAAAGGTGCATAGGGTGCACGCAAGGAACATAGGACCCAGGGACAAAGGGTGCGGGGAGGCTGCTCCGCTCCGCGCCGAATCAGGCGCGTGGCGCGTGCGGCGCTCTCCCCGGCGCTGTGCCTTATGCTGCTTCATCTGCGGTTGCGAATCAGCGGCCAAAGGGTGAGCAGCGGCGCTGCAGGTCGTGGGTGGGGAGGGATGCGCGAGGGTGCGCGTACGGTAGATAGGTGCATAGTGTGCACGCAAGGACCATAGGACCCATGGACAAAGGGTGCGGGGAGGCTGCTCCGCTCCGCGCCGAATCAGGCGCGTGGCGCGTGCGGCGCTCTCCCCGGCGCTGTGCCTTATGCTGCTTCATCTGCGGTTGCGAATCAGCGGCCAAAGGGTGAGCAGCGGCGCTGCAGGTCGTGGGTGGGGAGGGATGCGCGAGGGTGCGCGTACGGTAGATAGGTGCATAGTGTGCACGCAAGGACCATAGGACCCAGGGACAAAGGGTGCGGGGAGGCTGCTCCGCTCCGCGCCGAATCAGGCGCGTGGCGCGTGCGGCGCTCTCCCCGGCGCTGTGCCTTATGCTGCTTCATCTGCGGTTGCGAATCAGCGGCCAAAGGGTGAGCAGCGGCGCTGCAGGTCGTGGGTGGGGAGGGATGCGCGAGGGTGCGCGTACGGTAGATAGGTGCATAGTGTGCACGCAAGGACCATAGGACCCAGGGACAAAGGGTGCGGGGAGGCTGCTCCGCTCCGCGCCGAATCAGGCGCGTGGCGCGTGCGGCGCTCTCCCCGGCGCTGTGCCTTATGCTGCTTCATCTGCGGTTGCGAATCAGCGGCCAAAGGGTGAGCAGCGGCGCTGCGAGTCGTGGGTGGGGAGGGATGCGCGAGGGTGCGCGTACGGTAGATAGCTAGGTGCATAGTGTGCACGCAAGGATCATAGGACCCAGTGGCAAAGGGTGCGGGGAGGCTGCTCCGCTCCGCGCCGAATCAGGCGCGTGGCGCGTGCGGCGCTCTCCCCGGCGCCGTGCCTTATGCTGCTTCATCTGCGGTTGCGAATCAGCGGCCAAAGGTTGAGCAGCGGCGTTGCGAGTCGTGGGTGGGGAGGGATGGGCGAGGGTGCGCGTACTGTAGAAAGGTGCATAGCGTGCATGAAAGGACCATATGACCCAGGGGCAAAGGGTGCGCGGAGGCTGCATGATGGTGTGCATGGTGGGAAGGCGCCCGGTGATGGAAGGTTGTGATGTTCAATATGTGGGGACAGCTCCCCGGGCACGCGCCTGTCACCCGAGTAGATTTTGCGTGTTTCTTAAATTTCCAGCAGAATATTTATTGCATATTGTTTTTCCCCCCCAGGAATTAGAAGATTCCAGTGAAGAGGAGGATGCACAGTTTCACTGTAGACTTTGCAAGATCTTTCTGTTTGATGTGCTGGTGTATGGATGTTATCTTTGTGAAGAACATCCATATATACTGCCACAACTGTTCCACGAATATGTTCTGCGAGTGTGGTGTGTTTTTGTGTGAGAACTGTGGGGGTCACGAGGAAAAGGTAGTGTGTAAAGCATGTAGGCAGGGTAAGATTTTTCATTAACTCAGACATGTATCAGTTGTTGGAATAACTTGTTTATTAGCAACTGCTCAGCTTCAGCACTATATTTACTACCTATTTCAACATCACTAACTCTGCGATTATTGATATTGCATATCTTGCCGTATATAACTTTGTTAATATCCTTGTAGAAAGGTGCATAGCGTGCACGCATGGACCATAGGACCCAGGGACCATGGGTGCGGGTAGGCTGCTCCGCTCCGCGCCGAATCAGGCGCGTGGCGCGAGTCGCGCCCTCCCCGGCGCTGTGCCTTATGCTGCTTCATCTGCGGTTGCGAATCAGCGGCCAAAGAGTGGGCAGCGGCGCCGCGAGTGGTGGGTGGGGAGGGATGGGGGAGGGTGCGCGTACGGTAGATAGGTGCATAGCGTGCACGCAAGGACCATAGGACCCAGGGACAAAGGGTGCGGGGAGGCTGCTCCGCTCCGCGCCGAATCAGGCGCGTGGCGCGTGCGGCGCTCTCCCCGGCGCCGTGCCTTATGCTGCTTCATCTGCGGTTGCGAATCAGCGGCCAAAGGGTGAGCAGCGGCGCTGCGAGTGGTGGGTGGGGAGGGATGGGGAGGGTGCGCGTACGGTAGATAGGTGCATAGCGTGCACGCAAGGACCATAGGACCCAGGGACCAAGGGTGCGGGGAGGCTGCTCCGCTCCGCGCCGAATCAGGCGCGTGGCGCGTGCGGCGCTCTCCCCGGCGCCGTGCCTTATGCTGCTTCATCTGCGGTTGCGAATCAGCGGCCAAAGGGTGAGCAGCGGCGCTTAAAATCGTGGGTGGGATGGGTTGGGGTATCCCGGGTGGGTCGGTGCGGGGCGCACTATGTTGGCCAGGTATCAATGGCGTGCTCTGTCATGGACGGCCATCCATATGCGGATACGCCATGTACGGTTCTGCACGTGCAGGCGGGGCTACCCCAAGATCTGCAGGGGCTAGGCATGCAGGCGCTTCCCCCCATCGTCGGCCCCGCAGGAACCGTCGGGGCATGCGTCCCCGATGGCCTGGGGGAGGCGTGCCTGCTTGTTTGGGCCGCATGCTGTATGGCCACCCTTGGTATGGTGCAGAAGCAGTGCACTACACACAAGGACACGCTTTTTGGCCTGGTGAACAAGGTGGACTTGTGGGCGGAGGCTATGGGACAATTGGAATCCCCATCACCGGCTGATTCAGCGGGGATGACTAAACGGTGTGCTGCTGTCGCGCTGGGGAACCGTGAGGACAACGCCAGAAGCTCCTGGGAACGGGTACGGTCTGCGTGCAAGGTCAATCGCATCACCGTGCATGAAGGGTGTGACCCCACGGCACTGGGCGATGCGTTGCAGCTGCGCATACGTTTATGCCACCAGAAGATTCAAGACTGTAAGGCGGAGCGGGCGCGGATCACGGAAACGTTCCTGTACGTGAAGGATTGTCCCCGCTGTACATCGCGTCGCAGAGAAGCTACACGCAATGCTTTGAATTTTCTGACGCCCTCTTCCCTGTTCAGCACGCGTGATTGGGACCCGGAGGACGAGCGGCGGGCTAACTGTCTCCGACCAGGGGCCAGGTATTCCGTGAGGGTGGACTGGGAGCGCGCGAAAGCGGAATATCCGGGGATCTGGGGGAAGGTGCTTGAGCATCATCACGTCAGCATGCAGAAGGCGGCCCGGGTGTCAGGGGTTGGCCAGTTCTTGCCAACCCCAGCTGTCCTCCTGCGCAACCTGGGGAGCTGGGTGCAGTTGTGGCACACTGACCTCTTGCTCCGGTGCGCCGAGGACATTCTGCCGGCAATCCCTACCCAGTTTTCCTCCGGGATGTTCCTTGACGAGCAGAGCTACACGGAACTCCTGCCCGATTCGGCACGGCATACGCATTGGTAGCGGTGCGAGGACGGCGCGTTCCACTTCACACTCGACCACGCAGCGTCCGGCTTTCCGTCAGCCACGCCGTTAAGGCGCGTCCGTTTTGCTGGCCCGCCGGGCAGCGTCATTGTTTGGCCGGGGGACAGAACTGTGCATCGGGGGCTTTGCCCGGTTGGGGAGGTGCCTGGTGGGGGTTGCGGCCTGCGTACCGCGGCCACGATGTCCGCAATTCTCTACGGCGCCATCAGCACGCAGCCTGGAGTCCCCGCCACGAACGACCAAATCCGCGCCGAGCCGCTGGGAACGTTGTCCCAGTATGGGATGCCATGGCACTTGCAATGCCTTGCTTGCGGCGACGCAATACGGTTTGGAGGGAGCTACGGGAGCCTGCCTGAAGTATGGAGCTGCGATCTGTGTGTGCAGGCGGGTCGGCGGTGTGACCCGTTGCAGGGAACTAGCCTCCAGCAACCCGGTCTGGTGATGTGTGGCCCATGCTGCGACTGGCGCAACCAGCATGCGGTTGGGGCGCCCCGAGTGGTGCACGCTTTGCACCCCTCCAGCACATGTCCCAACTTCGAAAACATGGAAGGCTGGTCAAAGATGCCACCCCCGGAGGCGCGGCTGCACGCCACTCTCAAGATGTCCGACCTCGTCCTAGCCTGGGAAGTGCTGGAAGCCTTCGTTGGGAAGAAAACGTGGGATGCGAGGCCGGAGGCAGAGAAGGTTGAGCTTGCCCGCATCAGGTGGATAGATGGTCAGGCAGATCCTCCGTGTGTCCCTGCACGCGTGGGTCCGCTGACATTCGATGGGTCCGCAGACACACAGCGGACGGACACCTGTCTTCTCTACCAGCGGATGGGTGTGCATTGCCCCGGACTGCGCAGTCTGGTCTTTGGAATCCTGAAGGCGTGCAGGGCCTCAAACCTACCAAAGGTTTCGGATTGTGCGATCCCCACCAAGAACGTGGGGCACTTATTCCATTTATTTCAGGGTGCGGTGAAGGTGAACCACAAGCTGGCAGGCGTACTTGCCAACCGAAGCAAGTTGACCATGGATTTCGCGCTGGGCGTGGCTGTAAAGCTCACGCACAACTTCAACGGCGAGTTCCCGAACTGCAGTGGGCGGGAAGATGCAAAAAAGGGGGGTCCCCAACGCAGTTTGCTGGTCCGCTGTGACTGCTCACAGCAGGAGGGGGGTGACGAAGAATCTCCCGCGATGTGGGGTGGACGCTGGGAAGCGCGACCGACGGCCGCGTGCCGAAATGCTGAGGGGTCGCGATTGGCGCAGCCCGTGTGTACTCCCTGCATGGATCCCGATCGCACTGGCGCAGATGACGCAGCGACAGCTACCAGCCCCACTGGTACCGCAGAGGCGCAGCCGCGGGTGTGGCCCTCTCCCCAGACGCCAACGGCTACTGCGGACTCGGCCGCTGCGGAACCCATGGACACCCAGGCCGACCCCAACGCAGCGACACCTACCAGCCCAGGTGTGTGCAACCTCGCTCAGTCCGCTGACGCTGTGCAGTTCAGACACCCTAGGTGTATTGCGCTTGAAATGAGGGGTACGTGGGTGGTGGGATCGCACAGGCGCAGATGACGCACCGACAGCTACCAGCCCCACTGGTACCGCAGAGGCGCAGCCGCGGGTGTGGCCCTCTCCCCAGACGCCAACGGCTACTGCGGACTCGGCCGCTGCGGAACCCATGGACACCCAGGCCGACCCCAACGCAGCGACACCTACCAGCCCAGGTGTGTGCAACCTCGCTCAGTCCGCTGTCGCTGTGCAGTTCAGACACCCTAGGTGTATTGCGCTTGAAATGAGGGGTACGTGGGTGGTGGGATCGCTCTGGCGCAGATGACGCAGCGCCAGCTACCAGCCCCACTGGTACCGCAGAGGCGCAGCCGCGGGTGGGGCCCTCTCCCCAGACGCCAACGGCTACTGCGGACTCGGCCGCTGCGGAACCCATGGACACCCAGGCCGACCCCAAGGCAGCGACACCTGCCAGCCCAGGTGTGTGCACCCTCGCTCAGTCTGCTGACGCTGTGCAGTTCAGACACCCTAGGTGTATTGCGCTTGAAATGAGGGGTACGTGGGTAGTGGGATCGCACTGGCGCAGATGACGCAGCGACAGCTACCAGCCCCACTGGTACCGCAGAGGCGCAGCTGGGGGGTGGCCCTCTCCCCAGACGGAACCCATGGACACCCGGGCCGTCCCCAACGCAGCGACAGCTACCAGCCCCACTGGTGACGCGGAACTCATGGACACCCGGGCCGTCCCCAACGCAGCGACACCTACCAGCCCAGGTGTGGTGAGAATGGCTGAGGTAAAGGCGGTTGACCCGACTGGTGTTCAGCGAGGACCGTTCTACGACGCCGACAACAATCATCTGCTCACCAGGGACCACAGAGGACATATCATCGACAGCGCCATTGACTGCAGCTTCGGATCCGTTACTGAGCCAGGCGCGTGTCAGCCAGCACACCGGAGGCAGCTGGTGGACGTGCAGGCAGCTCCTACAGGTGTAATAGTGACTATGGCGGACGTGCAGGCGTACCTGCGGACTGCGGGGCTACGAGCCGTAGACGTGGAAGGCGACGGCAACTGTTGGCTCCACTGCGTTGGCTGGCACCTGCCACAAGCGGAGGGTGCTAAGCGGAGCTTGACTGGGGGTGGTCAAGTGCGTGTCCAAAACTGTCGGCAAGCCATACAAGCGTTCTACGAGATGCATCCGGAGTATTACAACTTTGACATGGCGGAAACCCGACCCCAGCTAAATGCACATGGAAATTGGCAACATGTCTCCCTGTCCAAAATCCTAGCGCAGAAACGGCAGTATGACGAACCCGAGTTCTGGCACATCATCGCCAACATGACGGCCCGCGTCATACAGCTGTACATCAGCTGGCCGCTGGCGGGCATGCAATGGCCGAGTGCCTCGGGTCAAACTCCAGAGGATTTCCCCAACAACGCGCCCTTCGCCATGGAGTTCATCTGCCCCCACGAGGGTGTGGTGTTGACTAGCCACGAACCTCTACGGCTGTGGAAGCTGTTGGAGCATCCCTATTGCGCGGGGCATTACATGCGCATCCTGCCGGATAATTGTCTATTGGGCTTATGGTGGGGTAGCCCATCGTAGCGAAGCGTTACGGTGGGTTAACCATACTCTAAGGTCTTAGCTAGTTATTATCATTCTGAAGCATTATATCGGGTCATACACGTGACACACATTGACTTTAGACTCATATCCACCATGTGAAATGGAGAATATACCGCTAGATCGCCGACAGGGTAGCAAAAATCATGCCACCGCAAGCGAAAACAATAATGCACCATATTTATGTATATTCAGGGCATTTTTCAAGGCATACCCCCTCGTGTAAACCGCCTTAGAATTCCATCTATGATCAGATGATGACTGAACCCCATCTAAGAGAGGTCCCCTAGGTGTCATAGATGATAGAAAATTTCTAATATACATGTTCCAGATGCGATCTGCGTTCTTAAAATCTACCCATAGATGAAAAAATGGGTTAGCCCACCGTAAGGATTTGGGACATTTTTCTGCTTGACCCCTTGGTATTAGGGCGTATATAAGACACACCTATACGATATGTCTCGCATTTTTCGCAAGTCTATGCATTAATATAACCCCTAAGGTGTCTCAAAAAACATGGGTTTGCCAAGTTGTCACAATATGCTAGCACTAGCATGCGGTATCCGAAAACCTCTTACGGTGGGTTAACCCACCGTAAGGTGCGCCCAATAGACATAATGAATAGCGTGTTAGTAGGCGCATCAGGGGAAAGGGCGTGGCGCAGCCCCCTAGCAGTAACATTCGAACTTATTTTAATGCAGATTGCAAACAGCCCCATAGATACACTGCGATAAGAATGCACGCTAAGGGGTAGGCCGCACGCTATAGTACAGGTTGCTCAGGAGACCGCACGCAGTATCCATTTGTGCGCGAAGTCCGTGGAAGCTGGGAGTACGAATCCTGTGGTGTATTTCCTGCCTGCTGGAGGCTGCTCCGCTCCGCGCCGAATCAGGCGCGTGGCGCGTGCGGCGCTCTCCCCGGCGCCAAGCCCTATGCTGCCTCATCTGCGGTTGCGAATCAGCGGCCACAGGGTGAGCAGCGGCGCTGCGAGTGGTGGGTGGGGAGGGATGGGCGAGGGTGCGTGTATTTCCTGCCTGCTTCACCGCCTACCCAGTTGACAGTTGCAGGTACCAAGAGGGCATGCTTGCTTGTATCACATACGCTTGCGTAACGTTTGTCATGCGCATGTGCAGGGGGGACAGGCACGAAGACGAAGCGACCCCGGCTGGCCGCCTGTGATACCCATGACGATGGCTAAACGGCCAGCTCCGGTGGGGCTCCTTGAACAGTTCAACGACCTGGCGACGAAGATACACGCCGGTATATGCCCTAAGTCGGGCATGCACGCTTCACCCGGCGGGGAAGGATGGCTTCAGGGGAACTTCGACATTCTCCTTGACAACGTGTTTAACAAGTGCGTGGCTTTCCAGCAGCTGGCTCCTCTGAGCCAGGAGCACACTGTGGCCAAGGGCAAATGCAGCCAGTGGATAAAGCAGAAGTTGCACAATCTCAACAAGAGGTTTCAAACGCAGTGTGTGTCCCCTGCGAACTGCCGGCAGAATGTCCTCGGCGAGGCAGAACTATGCACCGCTTGTGCGCCAAAGGTAACGGCAAACATCACGGCCATGCTGCACTTCGACAGGTTTATCGCCGGCAATCCGCAGTGTACGGGACTCAGGGTGACCACGCCCGAGGAATCCAACGTCCTCCGTGCGAGATTCCCTGGGCCGTGGCAGCAGGCTGTTGATGCCGTAGCAGGGGGTCCCCGGGTGCATTTCACCCTGCGGTTGCGAATCAGCAGCCGCATACAGTGGCAGCTGCTGCTTGCGGCAGGGTGGCGACGCATGCACCGCAGGTAGCGGCGGATCCTGCTGGCGGCGGGGTGGCGGCGCATGCACCCCCGGGTGGGGTTCGCACTGCGGGTACGATCCAGGCACCGCAGGTAGCGGCGGATCCTGCTGGCGGCGGGGTGGCGGCGCATGCACCCCCGGGTGGAGTTCGCACTGCGGGTACGATGCAGGCACCGCAGGTAGCGGCAGATCCTGCTGACGGCGGGGTGGCGGCGCATGCACCCCCGGGTGGAGTTCGCACTGCAGGTACGATCCAGCCACCGCAGGTAGCGGCGGATCCTGCTGGCGCCGGGGTGGCGGCGCATGCACCCCCGGGTGGAGTTCGCACTGCGGGTACGATTCAGGCACCGCAGGTAGCGGCGGATCCTGCTGGCGGCGGGGTGGCGGCGCATGCACCCCCGGGTGGAGTTCGCACTGCGGGTACGATTCAGCCACCGCAGGTAGCAGCGGACGTGCAGGACAATTTTATTGCGGACATCGGAGTCTGGGTGAAGTACTTGTCTGAGTGCCCGTGGGTGACGTTCGACCCCGCAACACGTATATTCAGCGATGATACCAACCACATGACACATTCGCAACTTCCCGAGAGCCACGCGATATGGGTCGGCGAACTATGCCGGGCGCTGAACCTCCTGCGCCCGTTCTTGACGATGGTTCCGGTCGCCCCTGCGCAAGGACGTCGACCCCAGGGCGCACATACCACCCAGCCCCGCACCCAGGAGTCGCGCCCAGCCCAGGCGCCGGAGCAGGCAACACGCTTCAAGATAAATCAGGCCGCAGCACCGGCCCCGGGGGCATTGCCCACACCGGAGGAGGCAGTGAGCCCATTACCTACAATCATGACAGAGGCGGCGTTCAGGTCCTCCCTAGACGAGCAGTCCGAGGAGGAGGAGGAGGTGGTGGCTCCCCAGCAGGCTCAGGAGGTCAGGAGGAGTCCGAGGACCATTGTAACGTCGCCGCCATCCCTGGAAAAACGACGAGCCACTAACATAGCCAGGAATATGGCCCAGATGAAGTGTGTGATGGATGCTAAGGGAGCCCTATTCCCCGTTGGTGACACAACACCGGAGGCAGCGTTGGCCTTGCTGCAAACCGTCACGGACGAGCGCCTTAAGGACCACATCACCGCGCTGCAGGGAACAGGCAAAAAAGTGAGTCTGACGATGAAAGGGAGCTTGTTTACCCTTCAGCAACCAGCCACCTTTGCGGGTTACGCAGCGCTTAGCAAGAAGTCCTTGGACGCGCTCAACACGCCACTCACAAATGAACTCAAGCGGCGTGTGCAGAACAACCCGGAGCTGCGAGCTCTCGTGCCAGTCGCCGCGCCAAAGAGCACTGCAGCTGAACCCCGGAAATCCAAACGTAACGAGGGACCGCCGGCTGCCGGCAGCAACAAGCGCAAGAAGCAGGCCTGCCCGGCTGATGCTCGGCAGGTTACTGTGTCAGGAGCAACAATGGCCGAGCTCCTGCCGATTTCGCGGAAGGGCGCGTTTGATCGCGCCGTCAGTGGCGGTGTAGAGTGGTTGGTGGCTGCTGGCAAAGCGGAGAAGCTCACGCAGTCCGCTGTCAAAATACTGTCGGGCCGTATGAAGACACAGCTCTGGGAGACGACCACGTACGGCGAGGAGTACTCAGTGGAGCATGCCTCCGGGACGCGGAGTGGAGCAATCGGCAAGACTGTCCATCGCATCACAGTGGAGGAGTGGTCTGAGGTGCACGATTACTACTGCACGGCGGTGGCCAGTGACAATGGCGCCAACCTGCAAGTCAAGTTGCCTGCGGTGCTCCTCGACTTCGCCATTTTTCATGCGGAGTTCGACGCGCACGCATTCAACTCGGCGATCATCCCGAAATTCGGCGAGTGCCGGGTCCCGGATGTGCACATCTGCGAGAAGGGACTGCTTTGGAGGACATCGACCGGGGAAGAAATGTCCATGTCCAACCTGCCGAAGTTGCTCAGCATGCGCGACACGGTCCCGCCGGGTTTACAAGTGGACGGAAATGCGGAGCCACGACCAGCCGGTGAGTGGGGCACACCTCCCACAGGCAGCTCTCATGCATGGGTTGTGACATGCCGATGCCTGCAATGAGCAACATGAGGATGAATGTCGAATCTTGCGCCGTGTGCACGCAGGTGTATCTGGTGACGCGTAGCTTGGATTGCAACGCTGGCGATACCCCAAGCTGCTGGCTGACCAGTGTTCCCGAACCAGAAGCTTGAAAGCAGGCGCATGCGACTTGTACCGCAGGGGAAACGCGCAAGCGTGCAAGCCTCTGGCATGAAAGCTTAGGATGTCAACCACGAACACCAGCTTCCGAGTAATGCAGATTGTAGGCTATGCGATGTGAAAGAGCGTATGTAGCTAGAACAGACAATTTTGAACTGTATTGTATCTTTGTAATAAATCAGTTTGTGTTCTCCGACGGAAACACGCGGTCACTAAGCACGCGTCACGCTGCACACGCCATGCATCGAGCGACCGCCGCGTATCGATCGGGCGCTCACGCGAGGAGCAACGATGCATCTAACGAGGTGTCTGCCTTCATGATGCAGGTGCTGTCGGTGCCCCCCCCCTCCCCCTCAACGGATGTGCTGCGTGCAGGTCGGTGACACGGAAGGGGTGATTTGCGGCAGGTATGCGCGGTGATGGCTGAACTGGATGACGCCGTCATCCTGCGCAAACTGCAAAGCCTGGATATTGGGCAAAGGGCAACCCAAAGTGTCACGGTTTGGTGTGGACATCGGATGGATCCCAAGGAAGGCCGGCGGCCGCCTCACGAAGACGCAAAAGGACGCAAAGCTCCGTCAGCTTGGTCAGCTTGCTGACAGATTGACAACTCTCGGGTGCATGATCGATAATAGGATGCGGATAACAAGCTTCCGGGGACCGCCTGTGGGACCCCAGAGAGCTAGCAGGTGGGGGGGCGAGCCCGGTGGACGGCGCGCGGGGGAAACGGCGAGCCGGGGGGGAAGCCGTCACGTGCCAAACAGCGCAGCTCCCAACCGCGTGGGATAACCGGCACGTGACCGACGCCCGCCTACTGGAGTTGGCGCAACGCGCTTACCGTGACATCAAGCGCCCAAGCATTCGCTCCCTCTTCACCCCCGACGACTTGTGCACGCTGGGCATACCTGATCAGGTAGGGCGCGCCGGAAAGGAGCACAAGGGAAGGATTGACGTGCTCATAGGCCACATGCAATCTCTGGGAGTTCAGTTTTATCAAAGGCACCGTGTCATTGCCATCTCCGCTGGCCACCAGATGGAGGCGGCCCCAGTGTTTGCGGAAACAGCGGATGATGATTCTCAGCAGGCGAGGATACCCAACAAGAGAATGCGGTATACCCTGGTGGGAGGAGCCGGCGCAGATGGGAATGATACGAACCACGACCTGGCGGACGCACAGGCCGTGGGATATATGGGATTGAGTCATTGCGAGGAAGGGGGGTCGTCGGATGCCCCCACCCCAGCCGAAAATGCATACTGGGAGGAGGTGTTGGATTTGCCGGACATCCCGGAAGAAGACATCGTGGAGGAGACGGACGAAGGTGGTGATGCGGAGGCGGACCTCCTCTCCATCCCGGACTTTCTTTACGATGTACGCCCTGCTCGGACAGGACGTGGAAACGCCTGTGCGTCTTTCTGATACATCATGTAGTGCGTATTGTAGTATGTACGTCATGCAACATGCGCAGGGGCATGCAGCGCACGCAGAATATGCACAGAAACTAAGCCAGGAGGGGACGGCCACTCGCAGGAACTAGCTGCAAAGGCGGGCATGGAAATCGAGGTGGAAGAGGCGGCCGCCTTGCTGCTGGCTCATCACGCAGAGGTGACGGTGTACGCGCCGGTGCCGGCGAAAGAGGTGACGGTGGACCCTCCGGAGGCAGGGAAAGCGGTGACGGTAAACGCGCCGGAGCCAGCGAAAGTGGAGACATTGGACGCGCCAGAGTCGGCCGAACTCAGTCCCAAAAAGATGGATCCGCTTCTAACGCATGGGCTGGCGAGCCCCCACGGAGTGACGCTGCAGGAAGCTGTGTGGTATTTGCTGGACATGAAACGGCGGCAGCAGTGGACAGACGCGCACTTCAACACGTTCATGAAAATCTTGAAGATGCTGCTGGGTGGAGCAAACACCAATTTACCGGGGTCGCTCTGGCACAGAGTACTGGGGGCGTCAGTGACGGTGCTGTAGGTCGACCTAGTGTAGGAGTCTACACTCTTGCTTCTTCTCTTCTTTACGGTTTCGGACTTATCTTATCTATACTTATTAAACGACCGCACGAGGTATGATTTCGGTTGGTCTACTATCGGACTTCGGTTTCGTAAATCCTTCTAGTATGCTTTTGCTTTCAGTGCATGCTTTCAATACACAATATACAGCAGTTACGGCTCTTTACTTTTATGTCACAATTCTCAGTTTAGTCATCTCCGAAACGGGTTACACTTAGAGTTCTTATACATTCAGGAACTCTTTCCATAACTCAACTGTACTGAGTACTCCGTACAACAGGCTAGGCACCTCACATCAACATCATTCTGATCGGTCCTACTGTACTCCGTACTGAGTACTCTTGCGTTTTGTACTTAGCCGTTTTTCTTGCTCTTGTGCTTGCCTCCTAGCACAACTCCCCCCCCCTTAGGGAAGGTCACGTCCACGCTGACCACGTCGGACCAGTAAAGTTTTTATACAGATCTTCTACTGTTGCTCAGGATGATTATACAGGTCTCAGCCGCCTGTTGTCTGGGATGACATTACACTTCCCAAGACACACCGCAATAAGGAGATCAACCTCTTAAGCACAAGGGTCGGCCTCTCACCGGTCTGCCATCTGCACTACCAGGCTCCCCCAAGGCTCGAGATCTCACATCCATTACCACGCTCAAGGTTTCAAACCTTCCAACACGGTACACTTACAGGTGATGACAATAGGTTTGCCAATTACCTGACAGTTCTCGGGATGCCGGCCCGGAGGAAAGGTTTTAAACCCTCACCGCCTCCTCGGAATGCGTAGAGCTTTTACCCAGATCTCCAACTGCTGCCCGGTCGTGCCAGGTCCGGAGCCAATGCTCTCATGAAATGGATTATACATATTTCCACCTGTTGCCTGGTCGTACCGAGGCTAGAGCCACTGCTCGGTTGGATAGATTATCCAGGTTCTCACCTGCCGCCTGCTCATACCGAGGCTAGAGCCACTGCTCAAATGGATTATACAGATTTCCACCTGTTGCCTGGCTGTGCCGAGGCTAGAGCCACTGCTCTCTCGGATGGATTACCCAGGTTCTCACCTGCCGCCTGGTCTCGCCAAGGCTGGAGCCCCTGCTCTCTCGGATGGATTACCCAGGTTCTCACCTGCCGCCTGGTCTCGCCAAGGCTGGAGCCACTGCTCTCTCGGATGGATTACCCAGGTTCTCACCTGCCGCCTGGTCTCGCCAAGGCTGGAGCCACCGCTCTTCCCGACGCTCCCCAACGCTCTCAATCGCTAAGACCACTCGCGTCAGATTCCCATCCGCCCTCGGGTATGATCGTCACTTCAGCTCGTACTCCCGCTAACGCTATCGGTTCCGGTTCAAACTCGGGCAGGTCACTCTCAACAACAGCTGACTGGACTAAACCCCTCATCTCGCTTAGATCTTCCCTGACAAGCAGTTCAGACAGGAACGCATGCACCTCTTCATGTAAGGTCAGGTTGTGGAAAAGCTGTTTTAACAGTGCTGAAGGAATCCCATACAAATTCTCTCGCGCTCACATGCCCTTCGCAAACACACCTCCGGCTCTCATCGCGCGCCCTCCCTGCGCTACTTTCTCGTGCCTACCGTATTGCCGGAAGAATTCGCAAGGCGTGTCGGAATCGCACACTCGCAGGGGTGTGCGCAACGGAACGTTGGTCCAGATGTGCGTGGGCTTTCTGTATGCGGTCCCGTATTTACAGTACGTGACGAGGTGCGGAGCTGGTAGATTGCTCATGCATCGACGCGTGTGCAAACCGTGGGGCTCTCTTCCCTTCGGGTTCTCAATGAAGTATGCTTCGGGCCTCAAGTACCGGATGATCTCCAATGTCCTACGAACTCGCCTGTCCGCAGCGCGCAAATCTCGGATGCCTACTGTCTTCGCCTGGCTGTACTCTGTACAAGGTGGGCTAGCCCAGACTACGTCGAAGTGTCCTGGTCTAAACTGTCGGTAGTCCCATCGCATGATATCCTCGCAATGTGTGGGGCCCCACTTGGGCTGAATGTCTACGGCAACTACTTCGCTGTTGGGAAATTGCTTAGTAAACTGCCTCTCGACTGACCCGGTCCCACAAAACAATACGAGAATTTTAGACTGGCCGACTGGCTCCTTCTCAAGTGCTGCGGCCCCGTTGACTGGCGGCAGGGTGCTCTGAACAGATACTCTCGCGAAAGTTCCTACTTCCTCATCAAACCTCTCCTCTGGCATCCATGGCATTGCGCCGTCTACCTTGAGCTCCTCCGAGAGCGTGGTCCATATTGCTCCTGCGGATTCGTCGCGCCTCTTACGGACCCTAAGCTTCTCTCGCTCCACTCTCTTAGCCTCGATCCTCTCAAACTCCAACAACGCCCGGTTGGGAACGCCGGGCCTACCGGCTCCGTCCCACTCCAGATCCTCTCGGGTCTTCCACTCGTTCTCACTGCGGGGTATTCCTGTCCACTTGACCAGGTACTCCGTCCACCTCCTACCCTGACGCTGGCGCGTACGCGAACGCTCCACCCTCTCGACGTGGGTTTCCTTGCGTCCACTGACGTCCAACGGAGGAGGGGGAATCTCCTTAGCTCTCTCGACAAAGCGGCTACTCGACTCTACCGGCGAAAGCCGGTCCACGGTAAACACATCGTGCACTTTCCACTGCTTAGGCGTCTGCAACCTATAGGCCGACGGTGCGCCCCTATCGCTCGCGGGAAGGGCCATCTGCCTGTCGCTGTGAAAGACTTCCAGCACCCGAAGGGGTCCGAGGCGCTTCTTAAGCAATTTCTTGTGCAACCCGCGGTCGCCCGGCTGGGTGAGGTACGTGGCGTCTACCCAAACCTCATCACCTACTGCGTAACTCCTGGACGTGTGACGTGCGTCGTACTGGGCGATCTGCTGCTGCTGAGCTAAGAGCAGCTTCTCCCTAGCGAGCTGCAACTGGCGAACAAATTGGCGGGCTGTATCGTGGGCTGTACCCTTTTTCACTGCTGCGCCCCTCCCCCCCCTTAGCTCGGCCTCTCCGTGATGCAAGTGCTGCCTCCACGAAGAAGTCTAGCTGAGAGGCCGGAGCGTGACCGTACGTCAGTTCAAAAGGGGTGAAGCCCGTGACGGCGGAACGAGAGTCATTGATGGCGTACTCGACCGGGGTACACCACAAATCCCAATCGTGCTGGTTGGCGTCGACATACGCGCGTAACATACGTTCGACCGTGTGGTTTGTGTGCTCTGCCTGCCCATCACCTTGTGGGTGGTACGGCGTGGTAGAGGCAATCTGGACTCCCATCAACCGATGTAGCTCGAGATGCATTTCATCTCTGAAGCGGGAGTCCCGATCACAGACGATCTTCATGGGAGCGCCGTGCAAACGCCACACTTGGTCGAAATACATGCGCGCGATCTGTGCAGCCGAGCTGTCAGCGTAAAGCATGGGGACTACGTGCACCATCTTGGACAGCTTGTCCGTGAAGGTAGCAAACGCGTCGTACCCTCGCTCTGTGCGAGGCAGCCCAGTGACGAAGTCGATGCTAACCACTTGCCACAGTCTTACTGGGACTTGCAGGGGGTTAAGCTGACCGTCTGGATACCCGTTGCGCGGCCGGGTCTACTGGCACACGACGCAGGATTTGCACCAGTCGGTGGCATCCTTGCTCATGCGTGGCCACCAAAAACGACGGGATACCCTGTCCAGTGTCTTATCCCTTCCTGTGTGCCCTGCTGCCGGGGACTCGTGTGCTTCGCGCATCACCAGCTCTCTGAGGGGGGAATCCTGAGCTAGCACCAGCTGATACCGCCCTTCTTCTGCCACTCGCCAAATCATGTCGTCTACCATGCGAAATGTGTCTGTCCTCTGATGTGGGGCTGCGATCAGTTCTTCTCTCAACGAACTGAGGTACGGGCTGCGTTCGTATTCCGCTTGCAAGGCGCGGACGAACTCATCAGCCTTCAGTGGTCCTGACGCTGCCCTGGCCTTCGCTGCAACCCCTGTAGTGACTAAAGGCTCGTCGGGTTCCGCCTCACTGTCCTTTCGCGCAGGTGGCGCTCGGGGCTTTGCCCTGCTGGCTGCTGGGGCCCAAACCAGAAGGCCCGGCCAGCGCAGCGGGGGCCGACCTCCATCAGGAGACTCGAAGAGGTGGTTGGGACGACCTTTTTCGTCCTTCATGTCAAAGACCTTGACCGGATGAAGCCCATATTTGGGGTGAATCAACCGCCTCCAGGGAGCGTCATAGTCTGGCAGAAGGAACATCGCCGAGGTGTTTTCCGGATCGGCGCGCCACTCAGCAAGGAAATGCCGAAGAATTCTTTCTATCAAGTCCGAATCCTTCGTGTAAGGGGGGTTACACCAAACGTGTTTCCCGCGCCACTTTTCCTTCAAGCAGTCGGTCCAATAGGTGTCAACCTGCCGGTTAACGCCCATGGAGTCGCAACACGCGTCAACGTCAAACAATCATCCCGTACTGGGCCGCTATCTCCTCAAAGCGCTCCCTGATCAGCTTCCAGTCCTGGCGATCTACGACCTGGTCGTAGTGGGAGCTACCTTCTGGGGGCTTAACCCCTAAACTGGTGTAAATATTTCGGCCCTTTTTGGGTAGTTTCGTGTTTTGTCACTTACAAGTGGCATCGGTTGCATACACGTGCTAGGTAAATCAACCATCCCTTAGGCATCGATTGGCCCAACATTTTGATAGGTTATACGCATATTTTGACACAATATATCCGCTAATATATCGAAATTGCCGTCATAATTTTGGGGGTTTCCAAACACAAACCTTTACAAAGCCATTGATTAAAAACGGTATGGACAGCCCACAACCCATGGGACACCTTCAGAGCATCGGCTTTGATCATAGCTTCACGTTGATATGCTGCTTGGGGTATGGATACCACGTTTACGTGTTGCTTTATACGCTTATTGTATAAATAAAAAAAAAAACAGAAAAAACACCATATTCTCAATGTTTTTCATGCTTAAGCTCAAATTTCATCATTTTGCAGTTTTTTACCACCATAATGGATATATTTGATGCATTTACGATGAATGGTCACTTGGACGATGCCATATTCCATCCGGAATGCATTCGGGTCCACGGCAAGCGTCTAAAATGACGAATATCTAGATTTCATCTCGATTTTCTGCTTTTCACACAACGCTTTCCACACTTTCGAGGCACTTTTTCGTGGATGAAAATGATGCTATGTGAGATATATAACATGCATATATCTAAAAGGCAAGTACTTCACCGTCAAGGATACACATATTTGCAAGGCCTCAAACGGCGCAAGACCAGTTATGGTGATGATCGACGTTGTTGACACAAAAATACTAAAAAAAACATCGCACGATTTGGGGTCGAAATTGACCCCAACACCAGTTTAGGGGTTAACGGGCTCAGGTGCCTCTCCGGCTGCCTTCGGATGACTCTGGGAGTCTGGGTCTCAGGATGGGGGAACTCGTCGGTCCCCGGTGCTCCTCTTGCTGCCTCTGGGTGACTCTGGACTTCTGCTGCGGCCTGTTCCCTAGCTCGGTCTGCTCTGGTCATGACTGCTAGCGATTCGGCATTCCTTAAGGACTTCTCGCCTACTGCTAGGGTGGCAGCTGCGTCCAGCCAGAGGGCCGGCGTCTCTACCCACGTGAGCCCATTCAAATGGGTGAGCTCACCAATGACCGGTGCCGGACTGGTGGGAGGGAAGGACTCGTCCTCGGAATCACTATACTCGAAGGTGGCGCCTAAGACAGATGTAGGATCCTCGTCCTCTTCGAATCTCTTGCCTTTCGGCTCAGAGTACCTGGGTCCATCTGTGGCGCGATCCACTGTCCCGAGGACAGAGGTAGGACCCTCGTCCTCTTCGGACCCCTTGCCTTTCGGCTCGGAGTCTCTGGGCCCATCCGTGGCGCGATCCACTATCCCTTTTTCCTTCAAACCCTCCCTGGCTGACATTTCCTGATAGTCTGGTCGCCGGGACTGCGCATCCGGTACTACCAAACAGCGCCCTGATCTCTGCGTATCGTGTTTCAGAGTGACGATTCAAGGTATCCGAGGTTTACGTTACGGATTATTTGCGCTAGCCGTCGACGCCTTTGCGAACGATGATCCCACGATTTAACAATTTATAATCGCACGATTCTCGGCCTTATATATATATATATAACTGATCGTTTGCTGTTCATGTTTCCACAGTTATTATATATTAGTGCACCCAACCCTTCCTCCCCTCCTGAAGCTACTTTGGAGGTTCACAGGCGGTCATGGGGAGCCCTTTGGATGTTTCCGGAGTTATTTCACCGGGGGCTTGTTTTAATGCAAACGGAGTGGCCCTGCTTAACGGGATTGGACTTATAATCCTTTACCCGGTCTGCTCAACTCCTCAATTATTGGTCCAGTACGCACGCTTTGACGAACATCTGTCGCGATGAGTGAGAGTGGATTCGCCACGTACTAATGTGAAATTCCGTTTAGTTATGTTTGTCAGGCATAACTTAGGATCACAACTCCGTCTACCTCAGTCGATGTCTCCGGTAGCTTCGGATGACTGGCCACAGAATCCGATGACTAACCACGGTCTTGGCAAAGGTAGCATTTAGCAGTTTTTATTTATCCACAGATATGATATCTCGCACGTGTGCGTATCTGTGCAAGGGTATGATTTTGTACAAGGCTCACTACACCTTTAGCAAGGAAGGATCAATTTCCCGCTTCTATGCAACATAATGATAAAACATTAAGAGCAAGGTATATAGATGATCGACATGTATTAGTATATATTACAAGAAGTAAGGGCATCAGGCTTAATATAATGTTTAGCCTTCATAGGCAGCTATCATGTCTGCTGCATTGGTCAGCTCTGTGGCTTTGACCCAGGTGTCATGCTCAGGGCCGTAGCCTGCATATCGCACTAAGTAGTACTTGACACCTCTAGTGATCTTATCTGAGAGTATATGTGATATCTCAAACAGTGGTTGCCCTTCTTCGGTGATCATCTGTGGCAGAGGCAAAGGTGCTTGGATCGAGTCGTTATACAGCTCTATTCTGGATACAGGCTGTACCGGATGGATACGGATATCGAGATCTCCGAAATCTAACTCGTATGCACGCCCATGGCTTAGCACTTTGGATATGGTAAACGGCCCAATATATGGCTGCTTGAAGTGTCTGCCTGCCTCTGTCAAACCAGTCCATTGGATAAACTCGGTCCGTAAAAGAACTTTCTGCCCTACTGCATATTGCCGGGGCATGTGAGTCTTATTGAATCTGGCTTGGCTAATTTCTGCTGCTCGGGAAATGTTGTCTACCGCATTGGCATGTACAGCCGAGTACTGGTCAAAATGATCTCGAATAGCATTTTGTATTGGAACAGGAGCTTCTGGCGGAATAGTGATTGCCAGGTCATGAGGCGAAAGTGGCTGCGCCATCGAGTCGAGATAGAATGGTGAATAACCAGTAGATGCAGAAACTGTGTTGTTAATTGCAAACTCCACCAGAGGCAACTTGTCCTCCCACGAATTGGCTGAAGTATCATTGCAACAACACCTGTGGATGAAAAAATACCATCTAATCAGTTTATTAACCAGAGGATGGTGAATATCGAATCAACAAATTGAAAAGTACCTGAGGATATCCTCAATGAAGGCATGGCTCCTCTCATTGGCTGCATTCGACTGTGGATGGTGTGAAGACGTCATAGACAATCTCGTACCAGTAGATTTCCACAGTGTTTGCCAGAATGTAGAGGTGAATCTGGGGTCTCGATCTGAGATGATGTTCCTCGGAAGACCATGGAGCTTGAAGATATGCTGCATATATATAGAAGCAGTATGCTGAGCTGTCCAGGTCATGCTGAAGGGAATGAGATGACAGCGATGAGAGAATTGGCACATTACCACAAATATACTGTCGTGCCCATTAGTGGTGATAGGCAGGTCAGTAATCCAGTCAAGAGATACATCAAGCCATTTTGTCTTAGGCACACAATATCGTATATGTGACTGACCATAAGGTTTGTGTCGCCTCGTTTTCTGGCGTTGACAAACGGGGCACTCCCGAATGTACTGGATGGCTGCCGTCGTCATTCCTGGCCAATAATATCGGCTACGCAGTAGATGAAGCATGCGATTTTTGCCTACATGACCAGAAATAGTGGCTGAGTGGCACTCATGAAGGAGAATGTGGCGAAGCTGTGTGATTTCACCGTCATCTGTAGGGACCTTGGCGGTAGGTGGAATGTACAGCTGTCTGCCATATATGGTCTTGCGATAGATCAACCCCTGAATGAGCTCGAAGCTGCTGACTGACTGTGATGAAGTCGATGATGTCAGCTTAGCCAATATAGTTTGTGCAAATGTGTCACGATCATACTGGTATATAATGATGTCGTGAAGCTGATGAGCTGATGAAGAAGATATAAGAGCAATGAATGTAGGATCTGCAGATGGCATGACTGGAACCTCGCTGATGTCTATATGTTGCAGACAATCAGTGAGTTCAAAGAGTGCAGAGATACGAGTGAGTGCGTCTGCAACCTTATTCTTCTCGCCAGAAATATGCTCTATTCGGAAGTTGTACTCGGAGAGCTCATCCAACCACCTCGCCTGTTTGGGGCTTAGTGTGGATTTAGACTGGAAATAAATCAGTGGCTGATGATCTGAGCGTACAATAGTCTCAGGAGCTCCCAACAAGATGTGGCGAAAGAATCGGAAGCCCTCCACAATGGCAAATAGCTCGATCTCAGGAATAGGCCAACGTCTCTGTGTATCGCAGAGAGTGACGCTGTGATAGCCACATGGCTTCATACCTTTTCCTTGATCCTGTAGTATCACTTGACCAACGTGTGTGCCTGATCCATCGACCTCCATAATAGATGGCAGTTTCTGATCTGGAAGCTGTAGTACTGGAGCATTGCAGATGGCACTTTTGAGGTTATCAAATGCCTGCTGCTGCTCAGATTCCCAGACAAACTCTGCATTATCTTTAAGGAGACGATTGAGCGGCTCGGCAATCTTGGAGAACTTTGGTATGAATCTCCTAAATTGACCGACCATGCCCAAGAATGACCGAAGGGATGACTTGCCATCTTTAGCCATACGGCGTAGAGGCTGCTTTCCAACGGTAGGACCATAAGACACTGGAGGCTGTTCAACTCTGGATAAAACTGTGCGAACACTGGAGCCTGATGAGTGCTTCCTAGTGATCGTCAGATTTTTGGACTGGAAGTCAATGTGTGGATTTCTCCTCTCCAACCAATCTTGACCCAGGATGGCAGTGAAGGGTTTCATGTCAATGATGTAGAAATCCTCTGTGTCCTTATACTTACCCAGCGTGAATGTAGCATTGGGAAGATAGGATGTGCAAGGTAGTTATTGGCTTCCTCCAGCCAATCCCACTGAGAATGATGAAGAATCTGTGGGTGTTATACCAAGCTGAGCAGCGAACTGTCTGTCGATGAAAGACGATGTAGCTCCTGGATCTACCAATATGTGAGTACTCTGTCCATATATATACTTTCCCTTTGTACAACAACAGCTTCTTCTGTGATTTCAGCTGTGCTGTCTGAGACTGCATCTGTGCGATGTGCTCTGAGGGAGTGTCCATCTGCTGAAACTGTAATGTCAGACCGGAAAGGACTTCTTCTGAGATACTCTCAACCCGGCCACTTGCTTCAGTGGCATCTTCAGGCTGATTTACCTCGAGGGTGCTCTCAACACTGGTACCTGTGCAGTACCCTGAGAGTTTCCCTGAGGAGCTGGAGCTGAAGCTGGAGCTGGAGTTGCAACTGCTGCATTGATACTGTGCTGACTCTTTAACTCCTTAACCAGGGTGTTGATTGTATTGATGAGTTTGCCGGACTCATTCTTAGCACCCCGATTCTGTTGCTGCTGTCTCCTGAAAGGATTCTGTGCTGGTGGCTTGCCTTGTATGGCTTTTTCATCTGGGGTCTTGGTGGAATAACAATCCTTTGTGGCGTGATTGGTACGACCACAACGTTAGCAAGGATGAGAAGGATTTTGTGCTTTTCCTTTCCCTTTACCTTTGCCTTTTAAACCTTTCCCTTTGCTCCGATTCTGATTGGCATTTGAGTTCTGATTGCCATTCTGGCTCTGATTTAAGTTCCTGTTGGATTTACCATATGGCTTTCTGCCACGCCCCGTGTCCTTGTCCTTTTTGACTGGGCCTCCTGACGACTGCTCCTTCTGCCCCCGATAGTGAAGGGTCTCTGACTGCTTCGAATGAACAACATAATTCAAGTCGAGCAGTATCTGTGTGGTTTGTGGCCACGACAGATTATTCCTTTCATTCTCTGTTAGGAATCTTAGGTGGAACTGTCTGCGGAGATCAGGGTCCATGTTGCTGACAAATCTGTCCTTTATTAACACATCGTCCAGATCAACTGCTGCGTAAAGCAGCCAGCGACGTGAACGTGCGCAAATAGTCTGAGAAAGTCTGGCTCCCTTGAGTCAGTGCCATTAGGTGTTTCTTAGCCACTGATCTTTTATGGGGGTTGCCAAACTGACTGAGGAAAATCCTTCTGACCCTCTCATATGTGGCATCTGGTCGCTGTGCCACGACCTGGAAATAGTGTCGGTCATTGTTTTGGATAAGCGTCAGGAATACTGTGATCAGGTCCTTGTCTGGAACTCCTGGATAAGTGAACTGGAAATATCGGTCCACTGTGTCCAACCATACTTCTGCGTCCTGTCCTGCTTTAAATTCCTTAGGTGGTGTCATTTTCACCTTTGGAACCAAAGTGGGTGGAGCTGGTGCTGGAACAGAATCATCATCAGGATCTGTAAAAACTATTGGAGCATTATCTTCTGTATACTCATCTTCTGGTTCCTTTGGTTCATTCTGAGGATCCTTATATCTGCTCATGTCGGGCCTCATGCGACTGATATTGTCGAAGTACCCTATCTGCTCGAATCTGGTCTGAGTATTGTCATAACTAGCGATCCACTTGGGAATCTTGAACCGACTGTATGCATCATAGGAGCCTAAGATGTCAAAGAACCATGTTGATGGATCTGCATTGATGGCTGGGATTTCTGGTTCTTCCTCTTCTGCCATCTAAGAAACAAAACACAACACTAAAGATGCCTTCAGCTAACTGAGTGTGTGTGTTGGTATATATATAGTATATATATATCTATGTTATATACATATAGTATATCTGTATGTTTATATACATATAGTATATTTGTACATTATAATGAGGTAATTATGTATATATATCCACCTTCTTCCCCCCTCAAGGAAGTGTGAACATAAGGCAGTTGTCAGTTGCCTTTATACCTCATGATATAGCATGCAGTCCTTATAGGAAGCAGTTGTTACAGTTTTAGGGTTGCAGCCCTACAGTCTTTGGGTTGTAGCCCTGCAGTTTTTGGGTTGTTGCCCTACAGTTCTTGGGTTGCCGCCCGAAATATTGTCATGTCCGTGCTGATTTCAGCATGACAAATATGCCAAACACGAAGTGTTTCCTATTATATAGGTGGCATTTAGGGTATGTTACGTTACAGTGACCCTTATCCCCCACAGTGATGTTAGGGTGTTACTTGCCATCAGTAACCCTAAAATATGTTAAATTAAAGCAGTATAAACATTTTGCAAAGATATTTAAGCAAACCTGCATTTAATTTTTCACTGTGTGTCACGTGGTTTTTAGAGGTACGTTACACCCCTGACACACACACGTGATTTTAAGGGTGTTACAGGGTGTTACAAGTGCTGAATAAATCAGGGAATATTTCTTGATAGCTGAATAATCAGATCAGCGAAAAAAATCAACCCGATTTTTTCATTTTGAAATCATGCGTGTGGAGTTTTTACGCATTTCGTTACAGCCGATATGTACACCCCTATATATTACACACCTAATATCTAGGGTGTTACACGAGATATGACCATGGTCATTATGTTTTCCTGATACCTTAATAGGTATAAAATCATAATTTGAAATAAAATGGGGTCGAAATTTCAATTTTGAAATTTATCGCCAACGATTTTCACCCATTTTGCACCTTTTTGGCCATTTAATTATATCACCACAGTAATAATATATCTCGATGTGTGTGGAAGCTGCAAGTTACAGAAGTACTGCAACTTACTTCACTTTTGCACATGATAATTTTCATGGCATAATAGTGAATATCTCTGATGGTCAACATCTGTGGTTGATCATAAATATGGGTTTTACTGATTTGAAACCCATGGAAGTTAATTCACTTCCTGGTGATTTAATAGGTGTATCAACTGTAAGCGGATTAACCACTTAAGTGATAACTTGTCAAAACCTATGATATATTTGGGCATATGGCTGTGCACTGAGAGCATATCAAAGTGATATCTCTAGATTCCAAATATATCAGGACACGGCTTGATAATAATCTAAGCAGTTCAACACGACACAATGTGTGTGTGTGTGTGTGTCCACAACAACCTATGTCAGTCAGTTCAATATGTAAGTACTGATCTGAGTAGGTGCATGCTTTTTGTGCTGATCATTACTGAATCAATTGTCACAATGCATTGAGGTTGTTGTTCTTGCTCCAGCGATAATGAAAAGGTATGGACAGTGTTCAGCAGTTACCAGCTGCATTGTGAACACTGTATACTGCCTTCGGGTCTGGAGATATTCTCCATCCAGCCCTTCAGCATGTAGTTTTATCCTGTTACCTTAACTATCGCCATCATTGACATCCAACACGCACATGTGTTTGTTGGATGGTATCTATATTATCATACACATAGTTGATATTATAGTTGATCATTTCACTTACTGAGTCAGTGAATGTTGCTGGAAGTGACGCCCCGACTTTCATTCCTATAGTTAGGGTGTATGACTGTCATCGGTCCCGGAACCCTACACCCCGAACATATAACGGGAAGACTCGGTATTCTGCTTATCCGTTTTATCTACTCTGATTACCACACTCCGAATATACAGTCAAGCTGATATATTCAGCAGGTTATGGGCCCACCACGCTTCCACACTTCCACTTCCGTGGGAAATCTTCGGGTAAAGTGGCTTTCCACAAGCCCACCGGTACGTTCGTTCCGTTGTGCCGGCACCCGGCATGCTCCGCTACGGCGGAGAAGCATTGGCATCGGGACTGCCCGAACGGCGGGCCACGCGGACATGTTGGGGCGCACGGTTTCAGCATTGCGGACAGCGAGAACGACGTGGTCGCCATGATGTTCCAGAACGCCGTGGACGACGACGACGCCGCTCGTTTCGACGCCGTCTGCTACATTGCAGACGGCAAACCGGAGCTCTACGACACCGCCTCCGCCTTCTCCTTCGCTGTCGCCGAGGAGCGGGTGCCCGACACCATCGACGAGTACCTGGGGTACCGCCAGCCCGCTGACACCCGCATCGGGGTTTGCGCGGTTGGTGGTGCTACGGACATCCACAACTTCAAGATTCACGACGAAGTCCATGCCGACGCTCTGGACGTGCCACCACCGCCGGCACCGCCCTCCGCTCCGCAGTCGGTGGTGTCCGACGAGGGGATGTACCCCATCAGCGCGCTACACGCGCACGAGCCACACGCGACCTTCATGGACAAGTTCGCGTTCAACTTGGACATCGCGGGACCGGAGCCGACCCTTGCAATGCACCACATGGGCCCCGTCGCGCCCGTGGACTCCGTCTCCGTAACGACGGACGACTCCGAGGATGATGGCGAGTGTCTTCCGCCACCGAGACAGGCCTTGGGATGCGGCAGACCGCCGATGGGTTTCGGATTCTCTGCCCTCACGTCTCTCGCAGTCTGCCTGATGTTTGTTATTTGTGCAACTGCCGCGCCTTCGCGTGATTGCTCCGCGACAACATCTTCGGCAACAGGGCGCATCGGCGACGAGGTCGGTGGTGCTGGTGTGCTGACGCCCACAACCATCCCGCCGGATCTCTACTGGCAGCCGGAAGGCTGGTACCACAGCTGGTACCGTGCTACGTACGGGTACGGGTGGACGTGGCTCCCAGGCCCCCCGCAACCGCCTGAGGCAGCTCCGATTGTTGCTGCGCCGCCCTCGCCGGGTGGTGCTCCGCCATCGCCGGACTACGAGCCACCCGCCTGGGGCGGTGGAACCGGAGATGCACTTTCTTCTTCAATTCAACACCGGGCCGGACCGATTGCACCCGGTGCAATTGCCTGCGACGACATCGGGACATCTTCAATTCTCTCAATTTAACAGACTATTGGGGATACGTGAACCATTATGCATGTTTTTAGACGGTGTTTTTCTGCTACTATTCTCCGTTTATAGACGACGGGTGACCTGCCACGTCATCATAACGCGCAGTGTAATGCAGACACGTGGCAGCCACGTAGGTTGCGATATGCGTTTATGCGGTACGGTATGCCTTTATTATACTGTTTGCTATTGTGGTTCGTGTGATCATCGAGCAATCAACAGAGAGAGATCTATTTTTTGATTGGGTGTGTTCATAAACACAAGGCCCGCGTCAAAAAACGCGGCTATACAACTATCATCACACGGGTATTGTTGCATGAACGTTGTCTATTCGTTTAATTACAAGTAGGATGTTTGCTAGTCGTGTTAGTAGTGTTACTATATGGTTGCTCATAAATGTTCGATAGTGAATTTTCCGTGCCGTGCCAAATGGTCATGTTGTCTGCCGATTTGATACAAATGACTAGCTACATGATTTCAAAGTAATTGCCATCATTATTGCTCCAGACACGACAGAGAGTCGGTGGCATCTCATTGGCACATCATGGCATTTTAGTTGTCTTCAGTCTTCCATTATTCCAAACGGACCAACTCGGGATCATGCTTCTCAACGAAATAATGATACCGCAACACAAGGTTTGGGAAAACATCGGGATTTTCAATTTTGGATACGGGAGGATTGCCGGCCAACAATCCTGCATTGCACTACTGTGGGTAATCGGCCATCAATTATTTTAGCGTAGGCATCGCATGCCGCTCGTACTCGCCGATTGTACCTGGCTCGAATAAAGGGGAGAACATGTTTTAGTAACACGTATTTATGTCAACCATCGGGCAAGCTAGATGCGCATCAATCTTCTTGGAATGGTGGTAGGAGGTGGGTGGATGGTGAACGAAAGTGAGAAATGGATAGCGATGTCGCGAAAGCAAGCTTTATATAGTGTGTATGTGTGTGCCGATTTTCCAGTCTATCGGATCCCCTCCCTCAGTCAGGTCGGATCGAAGGCCCTCGTGCTCCTAGGGATTCCACTACACCACAAGCGGAGTCGCACCCCGACCAAAGAATGTATAGCGTGGGAATATATATATATATGTGTGTGTGTGTGTGTGGTGAGGCACTAAGTAAACATAGGTAGCAGCATGTCACGACCTAATATAGATATGTCGCAAAAGCCATAAGTCAGCAACCAATGGTCGTAGCGTCGTACATCATAGTAGAGTGTTGCCATTACATTGCAAAGTACTTAGTATTACTTCTAGGCAAGAGATCCCGAATCGGTTCACTCTACGCCTTTCAGACGCCGGAAAGGAATGATATAATCTATCAGCTCCCAGTATACCCCGTGCGTCTTCGTCATTCATTGCGTCCTGGCACATGAATATTTCGCAAGAACAGCGCATACACGCGAAATGTTCGTTATGGTCATTTATCGCAACAAGATACGAGCCAGCATTAAACCATGTGCGGACGTTGGCAGGAAGATCACAATAATCGCATTTCATGACGAGTTTGCCTTGGGGTTTTCAGGTAGCGTTTGGGCTATGTGTGGTCAGTTCTGAGTAGTGTAGAGCTGAAAAGTGAGTTGTGATGACAAGCGAGGTGAGTGCCTTTATACCTGCTCAACTAAGGCAATCGCAACTGATACAGTACTCGTCAAAAGGTGTCGTTTCGTCTTCTGGTAACAATAGACCAGAATGTGGACACCATCGATCGGAATAACCATTAATCGCAGAGTCGTCCATCCATGCTTCACCCCATGCATATTCAGCGCGATCGGGACAGAGGTGCGGCTGTACCAATTCAAAAAACAGATAAACCCGAGTTCGCCGGGTAAAGCGCCACATAGCCATTATCATAGCATGCCTGTGAGCATCGGAAACAGGGCGGTTTGCCATCGTCATCAAATTCCACTGGTGCAAATTGCATACGGGGCATGGTCGGTGCACCATCTCATGGCGGTGAATGGCATCTACATCGACACTTGCGCGATTCCGATGCACACCAAACCTGAACACTGAAGGCATCACAATGATTGTACGATTCGCAGACGGGTGCGTCGCTCAGCGCTCAGCAGTCAGGGTTTTATCTGGATTCCCTCTATATCACACGTGCAATGAGGACTGCGTGTCTCCTGTTGTTACGGGCTCCCATCCGGTATTACAGTACGTATACGTAGGAGCTCGTCCGCCAATAGCAGAACACTAAACGCGCACCTGGAACTGTTGGGAATTCAACCCAAGCTGTGCGGGGTTCGTCCCAACTCAGACTGCAGCCCCAAAAGTACCGTTTGATGCCAGGACCAATATTGCACAGAATTATGCACACGTAAGCAACTCCTTGTCTGTTTTAAAACGCCAAGCAAACTGCGCAAGGCAAAACATAGGAGACTCCGCAGGTTGCCGCGAGCTTGCTACACCCTATGTATAGAACAATTTCCTCGGCGCCGGGGATCACAATTTCCGTCACCCTCCCCAAAACGAATAACAGTAACGGTATAATGAAATGACAAAAAGCAGCTCAACAGCTGAGGTCAAACCGGTGTGTCAGTGTGTGTGTGTGTGGGGGGGGTATTTCTTTGCCGTACTGTATCCTCTCGGCGGGTGTCTTTCTAGTAAGAACTCTGGTGCAGACAAATCTGCACGTAGACATAAAGGAGCACCAGAGTTAGAGGGGGGAGCTGCTGGGTTGGTTAAACCCAAGAACACAGAGGTTCATTCAGCCAGAGAAATCTTCTCTGGACGCGCTGATGCCTTTCTTTCAGTAAGAACATGAAACCCTTCGGGCCAGGCCAACAAAGCTTCTGATCAAGTTTGACTTGAGGCGATGCAGTGCAGAGTGAAACCGAAGAGTTGCCACACGCCTGGCACCTGTGCAACTAGATCCCGTCCGTGGCGAGCTATCTCCCATAAATGCGCCTAAACAGGGCGCTGCACGCTCGGCAGTGTATGCAAATTTGCAGATAAAAAAATGTTTTTGACTGACTTGAAAATGAAAATGTTGCATGCCTGCCGCCTTTATGAGTGTTCCATTTATTGTCGCGCAAGGGTGGGGGGAAGATTTCATTGTTTTTGTCCGGAGAGAGGGTGTGGCGTGGTGACATGATGGTGCTTGCCACTGCTGATTAACACTGTGCATTGACATCTAAATGTCCACTGGGGTGGTGGGGAGTGAACTGCCATACCCCCTCCCCCCCCCCGGTTTGCGACAATGAATGGAACAACTCTTAGTTGCCAAGCGATCCCCCATACGCATATTCCATCCATGGTGTGCCGAGGGTCGACGGGGAGCCACCGTTGCTGTACAATACGCCACGGGTTGCGGCCAGGAGCCGCCGTTGCGTACGATGGCGACCAAAGTTGGGGTTGAGGCCTGACACAATCCACATTGTCATAATCCCAGAAAATGTCACATGTTTGATACCATGCCATCAGGAATGAGATGGGGGGAGCGGGCAATGGTTTCATTTGAAAATCTCCTACATGCCCAGCGCGTTCCATCCATAATGTACAAAGGGTTGGCGGGGAGCCGCCGTTGCGTACGGTGGCGCCCAAAGTTGAGGGCGGAAACAACAACCCACAGTGCCCAAAAATGTCGCATGTTTGGTGCCACGCGATCGGGAGTGGGATAGGAGGGAGGGTGATATATCTATTTGGAAATCACCTTCATGCTCAGCACAGTCCATCCATAATGTGCCGAGGGTCGGCGGGGAGTCACCGTTGCGTACGATGGCGACCAAAGTTGGGGTTGAGGCCTGAAACAGCGCACAGTGCTGGGAAATGTCGCATGTTTGATACCATGGCATCAGGAATGAGATGGGGGGAGCGGGCAATGTTTTCATTTGAAAATCACCTGCATGCCCAGCATGTTCCGTCCATATTGTACCAAGGGTTGGCGGGGAGCCGC